>JASAMX010013381.1:0-78370 GCA_030248175.1 Microlaimidae sp. YZB2_3 | reverse complement strand
AGAAGCAGAACTACCAAACGGGACGTTACAGTTTCTGACTCACTCGTAATTATTTTTGTCTGGTAGCTCTGTTTCTTCTTATGGCCCTATTCGGTGGTTAGTCTTGTGGAAGGACGTTACACAGTCTTCCTCTTAAGTGTGTGTGCTAAATGTTTACTAAGTCGTGTATAGGAGACAAAGCAAATGTATTTATATAGCACAGTCTTTACAACCCACAATTAGGCCTTGTGGGGGCACAGTTTTCTTTTGGCTTTAGTCTTCTAAATCCCAAAGTCTGGAAAGTGGGAACTTCTAAGGAGTTTTCGCAGTCTGACACAAACAGTTTTAGGGTCTTGACCGGAGCTGGCTCTGAGAGTTAGTTTTTTCTAACATTCTAATATCAAGCAAAATATAAATTATAACTCCAGAAGCCGATCTTGGGCTTAAATACCTTCTTGTCCACGTCATGATTCCCGGGGACTTGGCAAGGATTTTACATTCCTTCCAAGTCCCCGTGATCCAGGCTAGACAAGTGGGCAGCTCAGAACTCCAAAACTATTTTTGCCAGACAGGCAAAAACTACTAAGTTTTTATAAATAAGTTTTGATTTTATTTTAAATTACTAAAAATTTTATGATTAATTTTTACTAAAATAAAGGTTATTACAATATGACACAAAATTATATAACAAAAGGAAGATGGATTTTCCTAAGCCTAAGCCTAAGCCTAAGCCTAAACTCTTTATGCGATAAAGCATAATGTCTAATAAATACTCGCATTATGCAATTTGCAAATTGAAATTTATTTTCCTTCATAATAATTTTTGTGCTATATGTAGATTTTTATTAAAACCCATATTCGTTATAAATATGCGTTTACAGTTTTAAACGGGAGCGAGTCGGGCTGGGAGCGAGTCGGGCTGGGAGCGAGTTGGGCTGGGAGCGAGTTGGGCTGGGAGCGAGTCGGGCTGGGAGCGAGTCGGGCTGGGAGCGAGTCGGGCTGGGAGCGAGTCGGGCTGGGAGCGAGTTGGGCTGGGAGCGAGTCGGGCTGGGAGCGAGTTGGGCTGGGAGCGAGTTGGGCCGGGAGCGAGTTGGGCCGGGAGCGAGTCGGCGGGAGCGAGTCGGGCCATACCGCTGTGAAACATGATTATTGTCGAAGAACCTACCTAAAAGCGAATAGACATCCAGATATTGGTGTTGTCGTCGTGAAACCCGGTTTTGTAATCTGGGCCAATGTTTTTGATTTTTGCAATTTATCTTGTTCGGGAAGATAAGATATTGGCGTGTTAAATTTTTTGTAATATAATTTAGGTTCCGACCATAGTCAATCCCCGAATGTAAAAGAAAATTGGAGAAAAAATCTGAATATTTCTGAACAATTTAGAGGTAATCTATAAACATCAGTGGGTTAATAAAATGAATCCGAAGCTGGTTAGCAAAATATAACCGGGGCATAACCATTTATTGGGGAGAGGATATTTTAGATTTCGCACAGAGCTTGAAAGATAATATTTAAACAAACGGTAGTCATGATTGCCGTACCGAGAATTTGCAACAGACGGGAATCACGGGACATTCCACCAAAATTAGCCCAGAGCTTATTTGTTAAAAAAATAAATTTTTTCGAGTTTTTGTTAAAAAAATGACAGGGGGAGCAACCATAGGTGGGCAGCCTCCCGGATTTCGGGGGGTATACCCGACGCCCAAAATTAGGAGGGGGTGCCCCAAAAAAATTTTGAAATACCTCAAATGCTCCATGGGGGTGAAATTTTTTCGCCCGTTTGACTTGTCTTAGCGCCTGCCCTTTGCATAATCTGCATTGGGAAGATAAGTTTCAGGTAATGCAACAACATCAACAATCCCATTTTTAGCGTTTTTAGTACTGGGACCCCTCAAATTTTAGGGGGGGGGTGTCCAGGGTACCCCCAAATTTTAGGGGGGTGTCGGCTATAGTCGGAATTTTTTTGGGGGGTATAACCCCCCAACCCCCCTCCCCAACCCCCTCCCCCTGTGTCCACCTATGGGAGCAACGTTCCCACTGTTTTCTTTCTGAGTACGGCCATACTTTTCTATTAAAACACCGACCTTACACTTAAATAGTATAAATTAATATAATCAGCACATTGTTTTCTGACAGAAATCTTTTTGTAACCTTTTAAAACTGTTAAAACTAACTTTTAGGCTCAGGATTGGAGAAAAACAACTCAGTTACTCAGCCGAGCGAGTTCATCCACCATTCGAACCAGGTCGGTAATATGCCGTTAAAGCCTCTGCTGACGCCAACCCATCTGCCGCACCAGAATCCCGCGGCAACCAGCGGGGCTTACCTCGCCATGCCGTATTCCATGGCTTCAACCAGTCCTAATTTACCGGTATGTATGTCCGTAGTATTTGATTATATTTGAGGTAAATTTTGGAACACCCCCCCCCAATTTTGGATGTCGGGTTAAGTATATCCCCAAAAATCCGGCCAGCTGGCCACTTATGGTATGGCTATAAGTGTTTATTGCAAGATGGACTTGTTTGACAGTGGCAACTATATGTGGGCAGAAGAGTTATTAATTTTACTTCTCTTTTTAAAAAAATACCTCTCTTTTTAAATGCTTGTATTCCTTAAAATTTAAAAAGGTAAGGTACCCAGACTTTTTGGAGCCCCAAAAAATTTTAAGCCATCCTGCGTGGCCATCCCTCTTCCCTTTTGAAAGTCAAAATTAAATAAAAACCAGGGGACCTACTCGTTCCTTAATTTTTGACTTCCTTCCTCTCCCCTTCGTTTGTGTTCAATATAGTCCCATTCCCATAGTCACTTGGTGAGTATGGCGTCAAAATCAATTGCCATATTATAATCAAGTAATTTTGAGTTACCAAATAACTGGAAATGTTTTGTACAGCATATGACTGCGCTCCTTTTTAGATCCAGAATATGCGATATATTCCCCACAATTGTTAAAAACATGGTGTAAAAAGGGACCTTTTGTTGAACTCCAAGTTCTGGCTAGCACATTGTATATTTATTTCTAATTATTTGCATAGATTAAGCAGACATGTGCACTGCCCCCCCGGGTTAAAACGGGGGAGGGGGCAATTCCAAAATGGGGGGGGCACGGGGGCCAACTTTTTTGAAACGGGTGGGGGGCAAGCAGGGGGAAAGAAAAAAAAAGAGAAAAAAAGGAGAAAAAAAGAAGGGAAAAAAGGGACAAAAAAAGCGGAAATAAGGTAAAAAATAGGTCTAAAATGGCTTAAAATCCATTGAAATAGGCTAAAAATTGCAAAAAATTCGCGATGATGGCGTCATCATAGGTCAAAAATGGCGTCATATTTTTAGGGTACTTTTTCATTTTTTGGCGGGGAGGGGGCAATAAAACGGTGGGAGGCAAATCCTCCAATAAAACGGGGGGGCATTTTCAGACCGTGCACAGCTCTGGATTAAGTTTAGAATTACCGTTTTGACCTAATTGTTATAGAGTGCAGCAGGTCTGATTAATATGAGCTACCCGAATCCGCTTGCGCTGGACACAACGCTATGGCTGCAGCAGGCCCAGGCTCAAGCAACCTTGGCAGCCGCCTATCAGGCCCAGCAGATGTACTGGCAGCAACGTAAATGCATTTTATTATTACTATTATTGTAGGATTTGCACAAGAAAAAATCGCATTCTAATTGACACTACAGTATCAAAGATTTTATACTGTTCAAATGTCCAAACTGATAACAGTAACACCCCAACCCCTTACCCCACCCCAAGAATATTAGAAGTAGCCCAAATTGAAAGTCCAAGTCAGTATTTAAAATGTTGTTTTTTTCGGACTAACCCCCTGAAATTTTCGACCGCATTTTTTGGATATAACTGAAAACGAATTCAAAAAGCTATGCTATGCCAACATATGCTTATTACCTCCAGTTTAATTTCGTGGATACATGGAAAATGGAATTTTCTGACAAACAAAGTTTTGACTTCTGTAACAGAGTTTTTCTTCGAAAAATTTCTATTTACCAAACTTCAATCCAAACGCTTACCTTTTTATTCTTAGAAAATAGAAACTTTGTTTTGTAAGTAATACTGTATAAATAATACTGTAATTTTTTCTAGTTTAAAATGAAAAAAAATTATTATAGTTGCAAAAAATGGTTAATTTGGCTAACTGGCTAACTTAAATTTAAGCTTTAAGTGTTTTTACTTCGGAGGTCGTGGTTGATTTGGATTTCCAAAACCGCCATTGCCACCCTGGTGAGGTGATTGCCACACTGTGTGTTGTGTGCACAGTGCCTTTACCGTGTGGCCATTGCGACCGTCCCGCGGGGAGGGGGACCAGGCCCTTACGATGTGGCCATTGCGGCCTAGCCCACAACCGGAGGTCTAAGCTTATCTTTGCAAGAATGTTTGGCTACCAAAAGAAAAGTTCTCCCACGGTAGGGTCAGAGTGCATTCCTGCTAAACGCAGACCTAGGGAACTGGTGTGAGATAGGTAGCCCCCCCCTCTTCCCCCTTAACTCTGTTTATTGCATTAAATCAACCCAAAATAACAAAACGTAAATAAATTATATATATATTAGTATTTCATTTTATTTTAAGTTTTATTTTTTGTTTAGTTTAGTTTTGTTAGTTTATTATTTTTGTGTTATTTTTTAAAACATATCTCACCTCATGCCAAATCCCTAAAATTCTCTATTGGATGTGGGAACATTGACTAAAACCCTATACCAGCAACAGTGCTGATACAAGGTTTTAGGCGGTAATATAAAATATTCATGACCGGGCCGCCTCTGCTATAAAAAAAGAAGGAAAAATAACTAAACTGTACTACTAATGGAAAGCAGTTTGTTTTTTGATAAAAATATAAACTTTGGGTTAGTTGAAAAATATTTTTGTCTTGTTTTTAAGGTAAAAACTAAAACTTTTACAAAAAAAAACAAATTGGAAAAAAATTTTAGATGAGCCTATCTCGTTTGCAGTTCGGTCACTTTAAACAGAAGCTTTATTAGTATTAAGTTTTAAGGTTAGTTATACAATAATATAACTATAGTGTAAATTGAGTCTTTTCTTACTGACTGCTTAAAAATTTTTCCAGTCTACATCATTTTTGTACTAACCATAATATAATTTGATAATCGTTTTGCGATTGTTTAACGTTAAGTTTGTAAGCTAACAAATAAAAATATATTATATAAGATAAAATTCTAGCCGCCTTAGCAGCTGCCCAGTTCGGAAATGCTGGAGATTGGCTGTCGACGAGTGGACTGAGAGCGGCTCAGCTGGCTCTGCCCGGCCTAACACTGCCCGGACTCCTGCCCTCTTACGCCAACCCCTTTCTCATGCGACCCTCACCCGTTCCAGGTAAGATAATGGACTTTGATTTTGTTTACGTTAACCACTTCCTCATGCGACCCTCACCCGTTCCAGGTAACATCACGCACTTAGATTTTGAGCAGGATAAAACAAAAATAGAAGCTCAACTAATGTTCAATTTGTGTTCGGTGGAAAACAAACTAGAAACACGAAGGGAAAAATGTGTATGAAAATTTTTCTTAATAACCGTCAATGATTATTATTTTGATATTATTTTAGACTAAATCGTTGCCACGGAAAGAGAGTCAAAGTCAATAAAAACTACACGAACGGAACAGTCAGTACAGTAACTAATTAATAATTACACTCCGTTTGTGTGTAACCGTTAGGTGTATTATTAAGTACGTATGTATATTGACTCATTCTGATTATGTCATAGCAAAAATATTATTATTAGCGTTGATAGAAGGCTAAGTCACAGTTGCAGGCAGGATAGGTTATTATAGATTTAACTTCTGATTTTTTTTCTGAATTTAGGTGCGTATACACCTGTGCCACCGCTGAATTTTCAAGCCACTCCGAGTTTAAATGGCGATCCAAATTCAATAAATATTGACCGCCGAATACTACCCAAGTAATTAATGAATATTTGCTGAATAGATTTTTGTTCATTAATTTCATAAGAGTTTTACAATGTAATTACGCACAAAAATCACATTAAAAACAAGAAAATGATTTAAAAATATACCAAAACTTTTAATAATTAATAAATACTATTGCAAAAACAGAATAAACGAGCGTTAAACGTCGAGCGCTATTTTTGTGATATTTATTAGTTATTAGTAACTATTTTTTTATTGTGAAAAGCTTAGTATTTATCTAACTAAAGATTTTGATACTAAAAGAAATGATCTCCTTTTATGGTTTTACTAAAACAATCATTCTTACTTAAATCTAATATTTTTGTTCATTGTATCCGTGCACATGCGAAATATCCTGTTCCCATAAGTAGGTGCAGAGGTAGGGAAGGGATTTGGTGGTGGATTACACCCATCCCCCCCCCCAACAAAAAACAAGCAAAAAAATCCAAAACTGCAGACAGCTACACATCTAAAATGTAGAGCTCCACCCAGCTCCCTAAAATTTGCAGTTACTTTTTGTGCCCATAACCTAAACTAACCATAACCTTTTTTGTGCTCCCTCCCCCCCCCCACCAAAAAAAATCTCGAGAGCGGTCCGGCCCGACCACTCTAGCGAATCCGACCCCCCCCACCCCCCCCTCAACCAATTTCCAAGTATAATTTTTTATTTACTGTCAAAACAAGGTTATTTAGTAAAAAAACTGCTTAAATACACTTTTTTAAACCTAAATAGGCTGTTTTAGTAAATAAAATTCAATATTTTAGTCCCAAAAATACTTTGTTAAAAATCTGACACCCTCCCCGTAAACCCCCTAAATTTGAAGTTTCGCACCCCGGATCGACCCCTCCCCAGTGGCGTGCCCAGGAGGGGAAGCCAGGGGGGATTTTTTCGTAGGGGGGGAAGCCCTTAAGCCCTTACGTTTTTTGAATTTTGAGAGAGAAATTTTTTTTTTAATATTAATACAGAAATTTCCTAATGCCTTCCAAAAGCATATTAATAGTCAAAAAACCAAATTTTCAAATCTAAATTTATTTGACCATTTATCTTAGTTTTTTTTTGATTTCAAATCGATTATGCCGTTCAATAATTAAGGCATACATGGTAAATAAAATACAATAAACACTATTAACCTCTTATTAATTTTTAAACACATATTTTAAATGTATAAGGATAAAAAAACCTTAAATTTTGTAAAAAGTATCATCAGGAATTAAAATTTCTAGTGTATTTTAGCGCCTTAAATTGAAGATTTTTTTCTTCGGGGGAGCATTCTGCCCCCGGTCTCCCCTGAAAAGGGGCTCTCCTCCTTGACCCCGCTGGGGGGCTCTCGCCCCCCAGACCCTCCTTCAGGATTGGTATTTACTCCCCCAGACCGCCCCCCCGAAATGAAATCCGGGGCACGCCAGTGTCCCCCCCTAAAAAGCCAGGAGGTCCGGGCCCCCCTTCCCACTTCCCTAAAAAATTTTGCCGTTCCACCTGAGGGTGGACCACCCCCTAGCAGACCTGATCAAAAACGCCTATGTTCGCGATACCCTGATTTATTTTCCAAAAAACATGATGGGAGGCTACTAGCACACATGAGCATACATGGGCACGTGGGGGGGAACATAGATGAACACGGTCAAAAAGCTACAGGGGTGTTTACCCGGGTAAATGACATTTCAAAATCTAGGAGGAGGGTCCTAGGGGGGGTCGAATCCCCCCCTAGCTTTCTAGGGGGGGTCCAACCGGAGTGGAAGATTTTGAAACCTAGAGGTGGGTCAGGTGGGGTCCAAGTTTCGAAGCAAAATACTTTTAAACCATTAAAGGTTTAATTATAGTTTTTTTATAAGATAATACTACATTTTATTGAATAAAAAGCGATATTCAGGTAAAAAAAGAGTGTAAAAACATGAATTTGTGTTAAAAATTCACGTTCTTCGAAGAAAATTTAGTATAAAAAAGTACTTAAATTTTTCTCGAGAGGGGAGGGGGTCAGATTTGAAAATCTAGAGGGGGTCAGGGGTAAAAAATTCGAAAATTTGGATTGGCCTTGGATTTTTTCTAGGGGGGGGGGGCCAAAATTTCGGCTAAGGGGGGTGGACCCCACCCTACCCCCCTTGTTCATCTGTGAGAGGGAAGGTTAAACACTCCTCCCCCCAAATTCTGAGAAGGGGGTTTAACCCCCCCACTCAGAAGTGGGGGGAGAAAAGGTCACCCCAACTTTGTAAAAATGAAGAAAAAATGACTTCTAACTACCTCCAAACTTAAGTTTTAAGGTCAAAATGAATGTTTTAAAAAATTTTGTTTTGAATGTTTTAAAACGGCTTTTTGACCTGAAATTAATGTTTTTTACCTGGTTTTTTTTTCTTTAAAATTGAAAAAGGATATTGGTAAAATGCACTCCAGAAAAAAAAACGATAAGGGTATTTTGCGTTTCTCAGATTTTAACCACCTCCCCCCTAATTTGGGTTTTAAACCCCGCCCCCCACTTCGGACCAACTTGCCCATGTATGTAGATGAGCATTGACCGAAAAGCTAGGAAGGTGGTGGCTATCCCGGGTAAATGGTCCTTTGAAAGCTAGGAGGGGGATCCAAGTGGGGTTTGTATCCGTATCCCCTCTAGCTTTCTAGGGGAGGGGGTGTCAATCCAAGGTAGACAAGTTGGAAATCTAGAGGAGGTCAGGTTGGGTCCGGTTTCAAAACAAAGTTGTTTTAAATAATAAATTTAAGTGTTTTAGCTCTAATATAAAAATTAAAAGACTAAAATCAGGTATTTCTTGTATAAAAAGTGTACAAAAATACTATTTTTGCTACAAAATTGTCTTTTTGGTAATTTTTTCACCTAAATTTTATACTTTAAATTTGGCTGGAAAGGGGGAGGGAAGGTGTCATTTGAGAATTCCAGAGAGAGTAACTAAGGTGTCAAAATGAAAAGAAAATTGGGGAGGGGGACCCCCTGGATTTTTTGCCAGAAAAAGGGGTACGAAATTTTGAGGCCAGTGGGAAGGTGAAACCTACCCTGATCCCCCTATGCTCATCTATGGCTACTAAACTCCAGGAGGTCTACGGCCTACCCAATAACCTTTAAATTTTAGCGAATGGCGATAGTTGCAGGATTTTTTTTATACCTAGACCCTTATCGCCTCCCCACTCCCACTCCTTCCCTTCCCCTTTATAATTTGGATGTGCATGTGACTCCGCTTTCACATGTAAACTTTGCTTTTTTGTTCTGCTAGTTTGTGTTCGGCAATAAAGCGGTATTTACGAAATAAGCATAATTTTTTGTATTCAGTGTTATACAGCGTTCATAAAATTTTCATTTCCTTACTTTTGTTTGTTCGCAAAATCCATTTTAATGTTGTCTTTACAATGACATAAAGTGTCAAAATAAGTATAAAATAACTTAATCTGAGTCATACATAACGTTTATAATTGGTGAGTTAGAAAATAAAAAGGGTCACAGTTACAAGTACTTTCTGACGATTCTTCTGACTCATTGTGCTCCATTTAGACGAGTGGACCAACGTAAGCGGTCGAATGCGGTCCAGAAGTTCATGGACAGGGACGCGGAGGCTGAAACCAGGATCTACACCCTTTCCGACTACACCACCGACGAACTGATGGAAATATCCGGTATCGAAAAAGGATCCAGGTAAAAACGTATTAGAATACCAGACCTGTGCACGGTCTAGAAATGCCCCCCCCCCCGCCAAAAAATAAAAAAAGTACCCTAAAATTATGACGCCATTTTTGACCTATGATGACGCCATCATCGCAATTTTTTTGCAGTTTTTAGCCTATTTCAATGTATTTTAAGCCATTTCAGACCTATTTTTACCTTATTTTCGCTTTTTTTACCCTTTTTTCTGTTTTCCTTTCTTTTTCCTCTTTTTTCTCCTTTTTTCTCTTTTTTTTCTTTCCCCTCTGCTTGCCCCCCGTTGTATTGCCCCCCTCGTTTTAAAAAAGTTGCCTCCCCCCGCGTTCCCCCCGTTTTGGAATTGCCCCTCCCCCCGTTTAAATCCCGGAAGGGGGGGGCAGTGCACAGGTCTGGAATACAATAATCGGGCAATTTAAACATAATACAATACCTAATAGAAAAAGTGATTTTTATAAATTTTAATTTGATATGTTTTAGGCTTTGTTTAATAGTATTTTAAAACTAATGTAATTAAAGCCTTTGTTTAATAGTTTTTTTTTTTAAACTAGCTACATTAAATTTTCCACCACCAATTAATTTGTTTTTAATCCCAAAAATCCTTGAAATTGCCAACGCCACCTCCTAAAATTTAAAAGTCCTAGTACAAACGTTAAAAATAGGCTATTTCGAGGATATCCCTAATCGTTCCCAAAATTTGTCGGTATGTATTTATCCTCAGATTTGGAGAGGGATGTAGTGTAGGGCTTCCCAATCAGGAGGCTGTTCGTTCACCTATGCGTTTATCTCCCTATCCCAGAATTTTTTCATCGATAGTCATGCTGAATTATGAGCGTTTCAGGTGGATTCAGAAGTGCTTAGAGTCTGGAAATCCGGCTAACGCAGGCCAGCGTCGAGCTCTTCTGCAGAAATTTCTGGGAAGAAAAGACACGAAACTAATAACGGACACTTTTCGCCACTACATTCTCATCAAGTTCATTAACGAAGGCACGCCCCAAGAACAGCAAGACTTGGCCAATTATATCGGGGAACACGTTCAGGTTAACCATTATTATCTTTTTTTAGATTCAGATCAACTGCGTCATGGACAAGGGCGTAGCCAGGGGTGGTTATGGGGGTTGTAACCCCCCTCTTTTGGGCTGGCGGAGGTAAAAATTTGAGGGTCCGAAGAGAACAATTTTAAAAAATTTTCTCGCGCTTCGCTCCACTCAGCGCTCGACATTTATATACCTTTTTACAACTTTTAAGTGATGTTTTTAATGAATTTCAAAAACAATTTTTTTAATTTTTTCGTGCTATCGCACGATTGATTTTTAATGTTATACCTTTTTAAACCGGAAATTTTTCAAGTTTAACTTAAAAAACAATCCAAATAACAACAAAAAGAATCACTTAGCGCGAAGCGCAAAAAAAATTACCCTTTTTTAATGTTTTTTACGGTATTTTGAAAATTTAGAGTAAAACCCCCCTTTCGAAAAATTTGTATGGAGTACAACCCCCTCCCCTTTCCGAAATCCTGGCTACGCCCCTGGTCATGGACTATTTCATAGTTGCGGTAATGGGTCTGGAAACTAAAAAAAAATAGCGTGCTTGAATGCAATCACGTTATACACTCTTACTGGTAAAATTAATATTTGTATGCACTTTTGAAATTACGAAAAATTTTAATTCTGCGTCTAAGGTTGTCAACCAAGTTTTTTCAGTGGATGTTTTCTTTATATTTTCCATTGCAGGCGATGTTTGTCAAAGCAATAGGGGAAAAATGCAAGTTTTATAATTTCATTATATGTTATATTGCTTACTAAGCTCAAAAAAGGGGTTTTACATTAGACCTTGTCTGAATAGCAATAGGGGAAAAATGCAAGTTTTATAATTTCATTATATGTTATATTGCTTACTAAGCTCAAAAAAGGGGTTTTACATTAGACCTTGTCTGAATTTTTATCAACAGCAATACTTTATAAAAAATGTTGTTGCATTGTGATAGTAGAAATCAACCGGTTTGTCTTTTTCTTTGTAATTTTCCAACCCTTTGGAATCTTTTTTTTATTTAAAATATTTTTATTTTAAGCTATTAAAGATAAAGTTTTTATGTTTAATTAATTAGGTGTGACTGTTTTTTTATAAATATTTTTAATGGATAGTTTATTTATAAATAATAAATAAATTTATAAATGTTTTCTTTTTAGGAATTAATGGAAAACAGCTATGGTTGCAGAATTGTTCAAAGCGGTATGGAAAAATTTAAGATGACAAGTCATCAGGTAAGGTTTACGCTTAATATAATATACCGGTTTTAAAACCATTAAGGAACTGTTTTAAACGTAAACAAAATATTTCTGATCGTTTTTTTTTTGTTTGTTTTTTTAAACGTTTCACATCCAGACCTGTGCACGGTCTCGAAATGCCCCCTCCGGATTATTAATGGCTGTAACCCCTCCTTGTTTAATTGCCCCTCCTTCCGCCCAAAAATGAAAAAAGTACCTAAAATTTATGGCGCCAATTTTTTTGCAATTTTTAGGCAATTTTTTGCATTTTAAGCCATTTAGACCTATTTTTACCAAAATTTCGATTTTTTTGTCCCTTTTTTTCTTTTTTCCTTATTTTTTTTCTCTTTTTCTGTTTTTTATCTATATCCCCTGCTTGCCGCCCCTGTGTTATCGCCCCCCGTTTCAAAAAAATTGTCCACCCGTGCCCTTCCCCCATTTTGAAATTGCTTCCCTCCCCCAATAAAACCCGAGGGGCAGTGCACAGGTCTGCTTATCAATCCATAATTTTTTAGCTAAAGTCCAATTTTCGAAGCATCAGCAAACATTTATTGTGCTTTAAATGGACTGGTAACGAAAAATAAATATAATTTCTAGAATACATAAGTAGGTATTTCATAAATTCTGCTAACGAAATGAACCGGCTGCTGTGAAAACCAAAGCAAAGGGTGGCAACAAGTGTCCCTTTGCAAACTGACTGTACGGTACCGTTACAATTTAGCAGTCATTATTTTGCGGTCTGAAAAGCTCTTTTACGCAATTAATACATACATTAAAGTTGATCTTTCCATATTTCATTCGATAATTTATTCTGGAATTTAGTCAAAAAACAAAACAAAAAAACACCTCACGCACAAAAATTTTGTAATTATTTTGTTGTTTTTTATTCAAACAAATTTTTTAAACTATTTTATTGGAAACCCGACGCACAAATCGTTAAAAATAAAAAAAAATGATAGTTTTGATATATTATGGTTGCTCCCAAACATAAATACTTTGAAAATATATCCTTGAGATGAAGAAGAGTCCGGGCGACTTATCCTGACTTATCTTGACTTATCCTGAAAGGAGGGTGACGTAGTGTTGGCCCGGTTTCAACCCCAGTGACCGATTTCAAATTTAGAGGGGGTGATCTGGTTTTTCGTTTATAGGTTATTTAGAAACTAAAATTATATAAATATACTGCTTTTTTACAAAAAAGCACGTTCTTCACAAAAAATATATCTAAAAATTATACCCCCGTAGATTGGTTGGGAGAGGGGAAAGGGGGTAGTGGGAATTCGCTAATGGAGTGATAAGGTCGGATCGCTCTCGAGCTTTAAAGGACAGGGGCCTGAATTTACGGGTGGTTTCAAAATTTTGGCGCTGGGTTGCGGTGGACCCTATTTTTCTGCTCTAAAAACACATTTTAGAGGCAATTTTTCTCTAGACCATAAGTTTTTATGTTTGCATGTGTCGTGGATGCTAAAATCAAAAAAAATCTTTCTGAAAAGTTGAAAGAAAACTTTCAACTTCTCCTTCCAAGTTCTTTAATTTTGAGTTAGCACGACATCCCCCTCCTTTTATGGAATTTATGAAATCTTGCTTATTAAATTTAATTAGGAGTGAATGTATAGTGTTTGATGTATTTAAGGACGCTTTGATTGATTTTATGAAGCGGAAAGGGGTTGTGCGGTTGGCGGAAGACCAGAACGGCTCCCACCTCCTCCAGAAACTCATTGATTCTGTGAGCAGTGAACGCTCCCGTTTCATCATCGACGCCATACTGGAGAGATCCGACACGGTAAATAATGATTGAGGGTTTAACACTGATTTTGTAATCGAATAAGAGTTTTTAAGAGTAAGCTTCTAATTGTGTTTTGATTATTGGTTAATAATACAATTTATATTATCATGGCGCAACTCTCAAATTACAAAACAATAAAAATATTTTTTTTGCTTTTATTTTGAAACCGCTGCCTACACGAAAGCTCAAATATTTGCGGTGTAATGCTTTCGCTCTGTAGCTCTAGGTTGTGTTTTTTGCTAACAAACATTACCCGCTTTAAAAAACACAAAATATATTTTTTTGTCAAACCGTCTGTCTCGGTATCCATAACCATACTAAACCGTCAACCATACTCTCGGTATTTCTCCTTGTTGACCGGTGCGGTGATTCACTTTATTCTCAGATAAATAATTTTAGTAAAGCCATGTAGCTACGTATGTCTTGGTACTGTGTTGATTTAAAAATTTTGTATAGGTTGATTTGAGTAACCAGGTCTTACAATCTATATTTAAGATTGTTGGTGACTTTTTAATGGTGTGTTCTTAAAGAATACTAAATCAACTATGTTTTTATTCTAGGTGGTGAAGCTCTCTGAGCATCTGCACGGCTGTAGACTAATGCAGCACCTGGTGTCTTGTGGAGATCGTGACGCCGTGGAGCCAATCATGAAAGACCTCTGCGTCAACAGCAAGGAACTCTCGCTTAACTCCTACGGAAACTATGTGATTCAGGTGGGTTACTTTTACCTCGCATGGAGTATGAGTATCTCACTTGTAAACTTTATATAATACAGTTCTGTGAACATTTTTGAATTGTCATTCTGCTTATGCAAAAATAGAATCTGTTTTAAATTTTGTTTTTAAACTTTTCACAAAACTTCCAATAATTTATTAAAAAAATATTTGCCATCAATCATAAATTGTTGGGCTAGCTGTAAATTGTCTACTGGAATTCGGCTTAGAATGGAAGCGGGGTAGAAATTAAATTTTTAAGGCTAATACACCAAGTTTAACTATAATACCACTTCTTTGCTTGAATATTTTTCAAAATCTCTGTTTCGAGTACGTAAGTTTTTCGTAATATTTTTCGATGTTACGTGATAGTTTATTATAAGCATTTAAACAATTTTTTATATTTTTTAAGGCTGTAGTCAAAGACGGGCCACTGAAACACAGGCAAAGTGTCTGCGAAACGGTTTTGCAAAATCTGGTCGCTCTTTCCCACCAGAAACATGCGAGCAACGTGGTATGTATGTTTATAAATGTTTATATTTGTTTCAGTTTTGTAGATTGTATTAGAGAAATAATTCTCAAAAATGGTCAAAAAGTCGAAATGTTATAAATAGTTTAATTATTTGTGGCAATTTTTACAGATTTTTAAGAGTTTTTTCTCAAAACCTAACTGTGCATTATTGTAGTGTTCTATTCTAAAGCTCTGTTTTTGCTAAAATGTTTTTTGTTAAGTTTAAATTTGACATTAGATTTTAAATTTTCAGAATTTAAAGCTCAAGAAATAGGAAGAAAAATTTTTTCGTATAAGGAAGTTGTTTATGTGTACGTATCCTCACTCAAATGTGTGAGGGAATGGAAGAAAAGGTTAGAATCACTATCTAAATTTGGAAAAATGAAGAAAATGCCATTAAAATGACTTTTTCTAACTACCTCCAAACTTAAGTTTTATGTTCAAAATGAGTGTTTTAAGCAATAAACACTCAAAAATGCAAAAAAGTGATTTTTTACCTAAAAATGGCGTTTTAATTAAAAACGCGTATGGGTAAAATGCGTTCCTCATATTTTAAACCCCTCCCCCTGCTTAATCGTATTTAATTCCCCTCTCACTCTCCAGACTTGCCCATGTAATCTTTTGACAAATGACTAACAACTGTTTTTAATCTTTGTAGTCCGAATTCGAACCTGTGCGTTATGTTCATAATATTTTAAAAAGGAGGTCCTAAAATTCATGGTAGTTCTTTTTAAATTTTTTCGGAGATGGGTCACTTTTTAAAGGTATTAATCCCAAACTGTTTTAATCATTAATATCATTAATATTAATAATCATTAATAAGTGCATTTTATATAATTTTACTAACATATAACAAGGTTTACAACTTAATAAACTCCTTTAAAATAAAGATATAACACACAGTAGTAATCATCAACTACTAATAAAGGCATTTTTCAACTAACAATAATTTTTATTTCTAATTTAATTATAGTACTTTCAATACTTTTCTTTCAAAAATCACTAACTAAAACTACTAACAATAACACTTAAAAATTTAACACTTTTATACATTCAATAGGCATATTATTATTAAAATGCATCCAAAATACACTCTTACTATTAATAATGGATGTAATATGCTTTTTGCATATATACGAAATGTCTCTAGCATGTATGATTTCGCATACATGTGAAATGTCTCTTTAGCGTATATGCTTTATGCATATACGTGAAATGTCTTCTTTAGCATGTATGTTTACACATACATGTGTAAAGTATCTTAGCATATAAGTTTACACATACATAAAAAAGTCTCTTAGCACATATACAATATGCATATATATATATTTTTTAAAATTTATGGCAGAAAGACTCAACACATACTCACTAAAAGTTTCTATTTATTCATACATAAATACATTATTCATATATTTTGCATCAATTTCGAAAATGTTTATAGTCTTAACTAAATATATTTTCTAGCTTTGTTTTTTAAATAATTTGGTAATCTCATCCAGTTAATTTTTTATTACTTTTCCTCACACAAACTCCTTCTTTTTATTAGTCTGTTTCTTTAGGGAAGTCCAAACAACACAACTTAATATATACAACCCCTTCCCTGGTGTTAAGGGGCTGTAATCATTAATTTTGTTTGTTGTCGTAGGTGGAAAGATGTCTGGAGTGCGGCGATGATAAGTTCCGAGGAAAAATGGTGGATGCAGTTATTCGTACAACTCCGCACCTCAAGGCTAACCCTAATCAGTAGGTACTTTGTAACTATTTTAAATTTATTTCAAACGGTTAGCTAAAAAATTATGTTATTTCGTTTTAATTTTTCAACTATTGACAAGTACTTCTTTTTATATTAAAACAAGCGTTGTATTCTGCTTATTTTCAGTTCACCTGGAGGGAGCGGCGGGAACAACGGCGGTCAAAAGATTTTCCTAAGTTTGATGGTGGATCAGTACGGTAACTTCGTGATTCAAAAACTCCTCAAGCTGGCTAATAACGAGCAACGGAAGAAACTAATGGACGCCATCAAGCCCCACGTGGACTCCCTGCATCGATACGCCTACGGACCGCCTATGATCAGTAAGTCCGGTTAAATCATTTTTCACCATGGTCAACAGCTTCCCTTTTCATCGGAAGTTCTTCAGTGTTAAAGATGTCCCCAGTATTATGTCATTAGAGTCACTTTCAGCCAATGAGCGCTTGGGAAAAAATTGATGTTCAATAAAGTGTAAATCTTCAAGTTTTAGCTCCTCCCACTTTCAATCCCACGGTGTAAAACATAATAATCCCAGATCATAATAATAATGATTCTTTTATTTTTTTTATTTCTGTGCGGTTGCTTTTAAAAACATCTTTTTATTTTGTATGGGAAAACATGTTAATTTGTATGGTGTGGTGCTGAACAAGAAAACAAGATAGTAAATTTGCAAGATGTTAACACTTTTCTGGAAAACAGTATCAAGTGTCATCCTGTCAAGCAAGAATGAAAATAATTTTTTTATGATTGCGAAGGACGCATTTGTGTTTAAATGAACTGGTACACAATGGAAAAAAGTCACTGTACATTACTTATATAACATATTCATGGTTGGATTTAATTAAAGCCAGCTATTGAATAATATGATTTTTTACTAATTATTTTGATTTTACTAATAAGGTATTCACTTGCCTAAAGTGCATACTTGTTATGCTTAAGTGAATTACCGGCATTTAGCAAAATAAATTATCTTATCTTATCTTATCACGAATAATACACCCATTTAAGTGTCTTTTAAATTCTAAGTGTCTCGTTGTTATTGTTGCATTGCTTGAAATTGGCAAACACTAACTCCTAACTAACACTAAACATTCCACCGACTCCGACTCCGCCTCAAATTTCTGCAAATTTTATAATGATGTGCAGGTTAGGCGGAATCAACACAAATTCGAGCAAAATGAACAAATTTTAATGCTTTTTTAGTCAAGTTAGCTTTTTTTAAGTGTAAATTTTTAGAAATTCACAATTTTTAACTGAATTATACTATAAAAAACATTAAATTAAGTTTAAAACCATTAAAATTAATAAATTTAAAATAAAATATAAGTAATTAATTTAAAAAAACTGATAAACTACGAATTATTATTCTAGTGCAAGACTATGGTTTAGATTGTTTTGTTTGATTAAAGATTTTTTATGCGAATTTAAAATTTAGGGTTTGGTTCAGGTTAATTATTCACGATTTTGGGTTTCTTAATTGAAACGTTAGTTCTAACAAATAATTATCAAAGATGTTTTTATGTTACAAAATTTTGCAAGAAAAAATTAAGACAATAAACTTTATTTTTCCTAAGCCTAAGCGAAACCTAAAAATCAAGATAAAATCCATAAAAAACTTAAAAAATTCTTAAATGCCGAATTATTTATTACTGCTTAAAGAAAGTAATATTTATTTTGGAACATATTATGCAGAAAAAATCTTTCCAGACACCAAAAAGATTTTTAAAAATATTGTTGGCAGGTGATAAAAACTTCTGCGTTTCAAAATCTTACTATTTTCCATTTTTATTGCACGAAAAAGTCATAATTAATTGAACAATGACAAAATTTGCATATACGGTAAGTTACGGTAGATTTTGGACGGAGTCGGAGTCGGTGGAATTTAGAGTTTGCCTTGAAATTAACTTCCTTAGGCGGATTATGCAAAGGCAGACAGTAAACAAGTCAGTTGTACACGAAATGTACATATAAGTAATGTCAGTTTTATAAAAGCATAGCAGCTTTAAGCAGTTTTCCATGGCAGCTATAAGCATAAGTGATCACTTAATATATTTTGAACTCCCAACAAAATCTTGCTCTCTAGTCTCCTATCGGACGTCTGGGATTGATTGCTTTAGGGTGTTGTTGTCCTTCTGTTTGATCTTGCAAATACAGCGAAAACATTACTGCATTATTAATGGCATTGAGCCGCCAGGACCGTGCTGAACTTCTGGCAGCACCCAAGGGGCCTACGGCTACAATTACCTACTACCAGGACTTGGTTGCTGGATATTTTCTTTTATGAAAATGAGTCCAGCTTGGCATGGCTAGATCATTATTGTTGTACGTGGGTAATGCATTGCAGTTTTGCATCTAGCAAACCAGTGGACAAATGCATTTTCATATTACGTGTGGAGTCTGTACCAAACTTACCTTGCAGGAACACCTATGCTGTTCATGTACAAAGTTAAATAATAAGATCAATATCAGGCGTCTTATGTCCTTTAATAAAGACCTC
The DNA here is from genome assembly GCA_030248175.1 of Microlaimidae sp. YZB2_3. NCBI lineage: Eukaryota > Metazoa > Nematoda > Chromadorea > Desmodorida > Microlaimidae > Microlaimidae sp. YZB2_3. Next base: position 59,304 of record JASAMX010013381.1, on the reverse strand, counting down.
GGAATGGGTGAACACTGTGCGCAGTACACTCTAGCGGTAAAGGTTGCCAACATTCTTATTGATGTTGGACGAAGGTGCAAACCTCATGACGTCAAACACCTATTTATATGCACCCAACAGCACTCAAATTAGAAGATCTATGGGAAAGACCAGTGGATGCGGTCAGGTTCCTGGAGGACATCACCTGAAGCAATTTGGCTATGAACAACAACAACAAGAGACTTCAACTTTGGGGGTGAAATTGCTTTAGCTCCCTCCTGACTTGTCTTAACGCCTGCACTTTGCATAAACCGCTTAGAAGAGATAAGGTTCATGTTGTGCAACAACTTGTTGCATAGCCTGAAACTTATCAGCTACAACAGCAACGTTACAAGACGCCCTACCGTAGTTTTAGGGTCGACGCGAGAACCGGGTGTGGTTATTTTTAGCGCTTACTGTTATTAGCATTAATATCAGGATGCCCTGAAGTTTAAGCAATTTTTTTCGTATAATCCTAATTTTAAGGGCGAATAATCGGCCACCAAATTTCTATTTTGGGATAGTGTTCCGGGCTTTGTGTTCATTTGAGATATATATTTCTTTACCCAGCGCTCATTGGTTGAAAGCGATTCTGTGCATCATAATTCCATTAAGATTTTTAATACTAAATGACGTTTGTTCAAATCGAACGTTTTTGACGAAAATGGACCTGTGAATGTCCCTGGAGATTTCGCGGTCGGGGAGGTACTATAAAAGGCGATAATTTTTTATTTTATTTTTTTAAACAAGGATTCAAAAAGAGAGACCATAAACAAAAAAAAGCAACCTAGTGAAAATTTCGTAAAAATGGGTCGAAATTTTATGTATCTTTTAATTTTTTTTAATGTTTGAACGGCGTCAGCCGAATAAAAAAGTATATGAGGGGAAGCATTGCTGGATTTTGCACAGGCAGACCTGTGCACTGCCCCCCCCGGGGTTATAATGGGGAGAATTTCAAATCGGGGGGCACGGGGGGCAACTTTTTTTGCAAAACGGGGGGGGGGGCAATAAAACGGGGGGAAGCAGGGGGGAAAAAAAGAAAAAAAAACAGAAAAAAAGAGAAAAAAGGAAAAAGGAAAAAGGGACAAAAAAGCGAGAATAAGGTAAAAATAGGTCTAAAATGTCTTTAAAAGCAATTAAATAGGCTAAAAACTGCAAAAAAAAAATTGGCGATGATGGCGTCATATTATAATAGATCAAAAATGGCGTCATATTTTTAGGGTACTTTTTCATTTTTTGGCGGAGGGGGGGCAATAAAACGGGGGGGCAAATCCTCCAATAAAACGGGGGGGGGGCATTTTCAGACCGTGCACAGGTCTGCACAGGTGTGATAATATAACTTAATACTCTTTATTCTTAATTTGGTAGAACACCCAATTTCGACAATTTTATGGGAAAAAGTATGAATCCAGCGTGTCTAATAATATCAAGCGTGTGCTTCCCGTTTACTTTAGTTTGAAAACTAAACAATGTTTACGTTATTAACGCGTAATAATTTAACCCGTTCCCGTTAAGGCTTTTTCCACCGCTACAACAGTGAAACCTTTGTAGGACAAAGGTAAAACCTTCGTCTCACGGTGGTGGTATTTTCGCATGACAAATGTCGTACGTAAACCTTACCGCGGTAAGCTCTTCGCATGACTTAGGTTTTACTTCCGTCATACATCATTTTATGTGCGCGAATAGTGCCTAGTGAGCGAGCAAATTGAAATGGTTAAAGCTGTACGGTAGCTGTATGCACATTTTTGCAACATAAAATATACTACGTAATACACTGTATCCGTGACAAAAATCTGCATATTGCCACCGTACCGTTTTAACCATTTTAATTTGCTCGCTCATTGTGTACTACTCGCGCAAAAAATTAGGTATGACGGAATTATGACATAGGTCGTACAAACGTTTCACGGTTGTAACCGAGGAAAAGGTACTTACGGGAACGGGTAAATGTGTCATAATAATGCAAATTTAGCAGAACAAAAACTATAAACCTATCTAATAAACAATGCGCTATATTTTAGAGTTCCTGCAACAGTTAATCGAAGAGATGCAAGAAAGTGGAAAAAGAGTGTCACCAGCGCGCCCTGTGGTAGGTCCGGCTGGGGATTGTAAAAGCGCATCCTGATTGTATTATCATTAGTTGATTTTATTGATTGATCACCGATTACCTAGCAGAGCAGTTTAATTAAATGTAGATTAAATGAAGTATTAAATAGTCGTTATTGTGTTTTTGATTTGCACCTTTCGCCTTGGATTGTACCATTGGTTTTCTGTTAACGGGTGGCAATTAAGTTTTTTTAAAATTTTTTTTGTATTAAATCAGTTATCGTAAAAGATAAACTAATTACTACTACACCAATTTTGCGCTTCAGTTTTAACAAGCTATAAAAGATAGACAGATTATTAAATTTAGCCTAGTGCCCGACTTAAACATCTATTTTAATGCTATTTTTTATATAAATCACAGAGCGGATTGTATCCTCTTGCAAGAATTTAATCGAAAAGCAAAATAAAATAATATTGTTATTAAATCATTTTTTATGGAATTGTGGACATATCCACTGTCTTTCTACCCACCACTTCGCTCCCCAAAACACTTTGTTTTCAACCCACCTGCTCCTAATAAATTTTTGCGAACGTATTATTATGCGTTGGAGAGCTACCCGCTACTGGACACTTTCGCTTACGACAATCCAATTCGTTTACACCAAAAAATATAAAACCCAAAAAAAAACAACCAAAACTCTATCATGTTAAATTTGTATAAGTAGTGTGTACTTTAAGACTGAAACCGTAATTTTATCTAAGTTCAAACGAATCCCAAAATTCAAGCAAACTTTTATCCTAATAAGTTTTTGTAAACATCTATTCATAAAACAATTTAAAATTTTAACAAAGTGACTCAGGAGCAAAGTGTGTTGGGTTCGAAGTAAGCCGGTCCTATATATTTGAACGCGTACTAGCTGGACAATATTTTAGACTTGCTAGAACTAGCTAAACGCCATCGTTCTGACAGGAAAATACTGGTTAATAAAAAAAAAACACGTTCGTCTGTGTTATGTTAAAACCAACAAAAAAGTTGTTCTCGTAAAGTATTCTTAGAAGATATAATATTGCATTTAATGTATTAATATGTAAGTGAATAAAATTTAAAGTACGGTAAAAATTATAGGATATAAAATGAAAAAAATGTTATGGAAATCAAAATTAAGTATTTTTGGTTATTAGGTAAACCTTCTGTTAGTGAATCAACTGAATTTTGTTTTTTAAGTAGTGGTTTATTCCCTAAATTTTTCATTGTGCCTTAAATTATTTGACTTTATTAAATTAAGAAGTGTTTATTGTATCATTTGGATTATGCCGTGTTCATATGCAGGCTCATAAAAATATGAAAATTTTGGTTTGGTGATTTTTTTGCTCTTTGTGTATTAGATTTAGAACTCGTTTCGTTAAATAGATTGAGTAGTTCATTTTTTGTTTGCATTCTTGTCTATAAATTTACAAGAAACCTGTCAAAAACAAGTTTTAGAGAATAAATAATTGTCTAGTAATAACTTAAATAATTATAGTTTTAAAACTTAAGTTGTTTAGTACTGACGATTATGAAGTTAGATTGTAGTGTGTAACTATAAATAGAAATTTATATGATTTTTTTGGTTTTTTTAAGTGTTTTTGTGAAATTTTCTGCAAATAGGCAGTTTCGTTTTTCGTTCTTTCGATTTTGATATTTGTGTTACCTGATGCTTATTCCATATTATGCTATAGTGTCTTTGATATAAAAAAGTGGCTGTATCTATTTACGAGTTATATAGTTCTCTCGTGCTTAATGGTGCAACACGGGTATTTGGTGATGCTAATAAAATCCAAAAGTTATTCTTACGGTTACCTCTAATTAAAACGGTTATGTTGGTTGATGTGATGATTAAGTTATAAATCGTGAGTATTATTTTAATGCTAATCCGAGATCAAAATTTTAAAAAAAATTTATATTCTAAACATTGTAAGTCTTAATAGATTAAAGTTCAATATCGTAAATTTAGAAATCAAATAGGACATTTACATTATTTTTCACAACAGTAGCTAAGTTCATAAAGTTTAAATTATTCAAAGTCGTGAACTTCAAATATTCAAATATAAACTTCAATTAAAGCAAAAAAAGATGTAAGCAAGTACTATATTATTGCCGACAAAAGAACCTAAGTAAACAGGTTCTAAGTTTTAACGCTACCATGTTTTTAGAAAGGTTTAAAATAAGCTGTATAATCTCAAACCAAAGTTAAATTCAACTTTATATAAAATAGCATAATCTAAAAATAATGATGAATTAGATTAAAGAATTTTGTTATTAATTTATTGTTATTACCACGGTAATTTTCTCTATACCTGTACAACACCTGAGGTGTGCAGTTCGTAAAAAAATAAAAAAATCCAAGCCAAGAAGTAATTATAACGATGAAAGCAAAAAAATCGAATAAAAAGTGAGGTGTGTAGGTTCTGGTTATAATATCAAAAGCTTGGATTAAATTGTTCGGGTTTGAATTGCTTTTTTAGCATATTGTTTCTTACAGTGTTTTATTTCGGATGTATTCCTAAGATATAAGAGCGTGAATATAGCATTTATAAAGTTTTTATCTTATTATGTCAGAAATTAACTAACCCATTCTGATTGTAGTGGCATTTCAAACACGAAATATAAATTTCTTTTCGCTTCTTTTGTATGGTAGACCCGGCCGACATGCCACCAAGCAATGATTCCTAGTGCGTTTACGTTTTTTTCGTCCAAATAATCAGAAAGGGTTAAATGGTTTTTTTAATGCTCTTCTCTGCATTCAGCTGATTTTCTAAAAACAACAGTAAAGTTTTCGAGCCACTAACACCTACTAAATTGTTTAAATGGTATGTTCTATAAAACTTACTGTTTTAGTACTACACGTAGAAAACATGTTTAATTATGTATTGGAAATTAATGTAGGTTAATTTTGGTGCAATTATAAGTTTTATGTTTTCTAAGTATAAAAAATATAATTAAATTTGTACATGTATAAAAATGTTTAATGAAACTATATTACAAAACAAATTGTTCGAAATCATTGTTTTAATTGTGTCGTACGTATTTAAATATCATCAAACAATAATTAAAATAATATCATAAAACTCAATACAATAAAATTACTAAATAAGTTTAATTTTTGTTCTTTCAGTTATGGCATCACTTAAATTTATTTTGATTCTTATGATTTGCCAAGAATTTTTTAGTATTGAGTTCCATGTTCTTAGTGATGCCCTTGATATAGCAATAAAAAATTTAAAGGAAAAATCTACAATGACAATCAGAATGAAAATGTTATGATTTTGATGGGATGTCATAAATTGATTCTATTAAAATTTTTTACCTTGTTACCGTAGCAATGTCGTTATGCAAAACCACTGACAGTTATAAATTAGACATTAAATTATAAATAAAACCTTATCAGGGAATGGCATTTAACTTTTTGTAGTTCTTTTCCTCGTTTAAATGTTTCCTTTATATTATTTTTGTTACAAAACTGTGTATAAAATATTTTGAGATAATTTTTAGCAATTAGAAATTAAAGTCGATTTAATTGTGTTTTATAGTGTGCAAAGAAATAAAAATGTATATGTTATTAAAGAAATAAAAATGTATATGTTATTAAAATGTGTATGAAGAAATTATCAAAATACTGTATTATTTTAAAACATTACATTGTGATTTTTATTTGTAGCATATTTTTAGTTACGACCCAATATGTAAATGTACTTTTCAACAGGCCAGTATAACCAAAAATGATAATATAACGAAAAATCTGCGAATTTAGTATTACAAACAGTGATGTTCTCCGGATCAGAGCTCCGCTTTTCGGAGAAACCTTCAGAGCTACGCCTTTGATGCCATAGATTATTAATTTTAGTAAAAAAAAATTTTGTAAACTAAATTTTTAAAGCTTGTTAAAAACAAAAAATAATCCTTAAAATGCAAACAGAATATTTTAAAACATTTTAAGCTTAAATAAGCTTGAAATAACTTATTATATATATATATATATATAGTAATATAACTAATAGCAAATGGCGACGGCTTACGCCATTATAAAGGCATACTTTTAAAATATTCCATATAAATCGCACTTTTATTATAATGGCATAAGTGCGCAATTTATTTGCTCGCGTGTTAAAAAAACAAAACATTTTAATTCATCTAAATTTTCTTAGACAGTAAGCCATTTGGCATCACTCATGTGCTATTATGATGGTTTGTTTTTAAATTATACCATTTAATAGCACGCGCCGTCACTACTTTTTAATCAGAGGTTGTTTATTTTTGGTTATAGCAAATAAAATTGAAGTATTAGTCAACGCTTTACTTTGGTTTGACTGCAGAGTGCGGAGACAAACGACGCTAAGTTGAACACAAACAAATTTGAACAAAAGACGCGAAATGCAGTATTCTTGATGTATGTATTATACTGTGTGAATTAGATTTAAAAAGTACACATTGTGTTTGGCTGATTGATCTTATGTCGCAAGTTGGTTTTTTTTGGTTTGTCGTAACTTCGTTTTTAATAAAAAGTTTTTGATTCTTTTTGGCCCTAATTATTTTTAATATCGTTAAACTTCAGAAAATAATATTTGATTCACTTGCGTATGGAAATTAATGTGGTTTTAGTTTTAAAATTAAGGGATCGCTATTTAAATTGAGATAAAAAACTTTTATAATTATACACATTAGATATATTAAAATTGAAATTATGCCCAAAGTTAATAAGAGATGAACTATAAACATGGGTAGGCAGAAATAAGGTGGGCAGGTGGATAATACATCAAAAAAATCGAAATTTTGTAAAATTAGGTATTACCGGATTTTAGGGCTCGATTACTAGTTGCTACGACTCATCCGGTAAACTTTAAAATTTTTGCAATATACACCTAAAAATTTGGGAAACTTTCTAAATATACCTAATACTCATAAAAATGTATGGATTATTAGCCATACATTTTAATATATAATATAACTATATAATAATAACTATATAATAATCATAAATAAGTTTTTATGATTTTGCATTATGGTAATATTCTGTGCCGGAAATGTAAAAACAAAAAATAACAATGACTTACAAAACACACTGTTTTGTGGTTTTTGCGATTTTGTTTGCGAAACATTTTTTGTTTATACAAATTTGCAAATCCCAACCTTTCTCCATAAAAATTAAATCGTAGATTAGGCAGCAAAAGTTCTACCCAATACGTGTAAAAAATTTATTAATAAAATTATAAATAATTTGTTGAAATCAATAACTTAAACGACCGAAGAACTTATCACGGTGCGATGCAGTGATTTTTTGTCAATTTTAACCAGTGACCAGCACGGTATTTTTGCTCTTCACTTGTCGTGTGTTAATAAGACCAAACAAAGCAAACGCACCTTAAGATCATTGTGGGATGTGGAAATGGATATATTTAATTGAAAGAAAATTAAAAGCCTTGCAAAAGTGTAATTTGGAAAACAAAATAAATTGTTCATATCTCGCAAACGAATTTGTTTTAACGAATGCTTATTTTTATGTGGCGTATATTTCAGAAATATCGCTGTTACTACGGCAAAATGAGCCACTGTCATAAAATACACGTGACTGTGACTCATTCTGTAGTTAATAGCGTTCTGTTTGAAACTTTAAAATGAGTCTGAGTCACAGTCACGTGTATTTTATAATGACAGTAGCTCATTTTGCCGTAGTAACGACGATATTCACTTGGAGATATTTTTGTGTGGCATTTTTTTTTGTACAATGCTTTATATCCAGAAGAATTTTAAAAAAATTAACATAGCCGTAGCTGTAACATGCCCAAAAACATTTTAAAATAAGTTATAACAATATTGAAAGAGAAAAGGTAAGTGTTTTATTTTTTTACTTTTTTAACCTTTATAAAAAAATTTAGCAGTTAAAAAACATAAAAACCGAAATCTTATACTTTTTTGTAAGGAATTCATTAATAAAGTTATTATTTGTATAACAAAAGCATAACAATATTTGTTTGACTGTTTAATGCCAGTGACGTAGCCAAAGGGGGGGGGGCAGCCGCCCCCCCCCCGAAATCCGGCGAAGCCGAATTTTTTCGTAAAGGGGGGAGGGACCCTTATGTTTTTTGAATTTTGGGAGAAAAATTTTTTTCTTTGTATATAATTGAGAAACATTTCTGATGCGTTCCAAAAGCATAAAAATACCCAAAAAACTGAAATTTTTCCCGCTTCGCGGGAAGTGTACATTAATCCTTTTGTTAGTTTTTTTTTAATTTCAATGGATTGTACCATTCAATACATATCTAACTAAGGCATGTGTCTTTGCCTCAGATATTGAAAGGCAATACTATATAGATGTTAAAACTCATTGACTGTTTTAAACCCCTTAACAACGGCTTTTACACTTGTGGGGTTGTTTGCCTTTCCACCTCCCCCCATGGTGAAGCGTGGCAGTTTATATAGATTTTTTTTTATTTTTCAAATACCGCGGTAGTGAGGTATAAAAATTTAATACAAATCTTAGTGCATTCAAAAATCAGAAATTAATCAATATCAATATAAAAATTTTTCCCGCTACGTGGGAAGGTCAGATTTATATATATACAGTAAAATTAATATTATGAGTAATATTTCTTGTTATTATAACTTACACCATACTCATTCGCAAAATTTAAGGACATCAGAAAATAGATAGTTGTGTTATATACAATTTCATCGCCTGATAATTTTGAATATTAGACATAATTGTGCAGAAATTAGGTAAAAAAAAAAAACAAAAGTAAAATGTATGTTCTCGCAAACCCCAGGGGATGATTTTTACGCAGTTTTTAGTGCATATTTAAAAAAATTTCGCCTCCGGCGGCTGGGAGAACGCCCCCCACACCACCCGGCCGACGCGCTTCGCGTCGGCTGGCGCCGCTACGCTGCGCAGGTGGCGGCGCTACGCGCCCCCTTTGTGGCACTTTTTCCTCCCCAGGCCGCTCCCCCCGAAATGAAATCCTGGCTACGCCACTGTTTACTGCAATCAAAATTGATAGATGTTCATTGCTTAGTAATTCTCCAAATCTGCATACTGTCAATCTGAGGTTTTAATGAAATGAAAATCATTTGCATACGGTAACTTAAATCTGTATAAAACTCCTGCGATTTCTTTTCTTTCTTGCGTTCGAACTTATGTGAAGCAAAGTACAATGATTAAAATGTGTTTTGTGTGAGATAAAAAACTGGTTTAATTAAGAGTTTTTAAGTAATGGGTAATGGTTTGTCAAAAATAAATCGTTTAGTTTTAACATTTTATTTTGGTATTAGTGCAGTATAACACCTCCACCAAGATAAGGAAAATCTTGCATTCACATATATGTATTTATTTATGGTGGAGATGGGTATGACTATGCCTATGGGCGCTCATTAGCCGTTTTCCAGACATTAAAGAGAGAGTCCAAAAAACTCCATACAAAATGGGCTTTTTTCACTATTTTCACTTTTAATTTTAAGACTATTTCCTTTAAATAACGTGTTTTTTTGATTATCAAATAAAAATATATATATTTTTATGCAGTTTTTACCGATTATAAACGTAAATGCAAAGCATCACATAACGGTGAGAGTAACGTAAAATAACCCTATTCAAAAAAAGTATCAGTCCTTTTTTACAGTAGTTCATGTATTCATTGGAAACCCATGTACGGACGTTTAACTAATTAAATAAAAATATAATAAATGAATTTTTAATTTAGTAAAATATGATACTGATTGTAATAAAAGAGTTGAAATGTAAACATAATAAGCAAACGAATATATTTAAAAAGAATATATTAAATTGTTTTTATTTTTTGAAAAGTTAATTGGTAGAAATTTGCACTGTTATTTTTAATACATTTTTTAAATTTGATTGGCACTAGATCACTGCGGCACATTAAATCATCATTTTATGATGGCTTCATAGTTCTTTTTTGAGTTTAACATCACTGAGGGGTTGATTGTTGTTTAAATTAAAATCGCCCGGCTGATTGTTGTTTTGATTAAGGTCGCCAAGTCAAGTAGGTTTTTTCAGCTTAGGCAAAAGTGATGGTTTATATTTTCAATCGTTAAAAACATATCGTTTAATGAAAATTTATCATTAATAAATTTTTTTGTTTTTTAGTCTTTCCTTAGGCTTAAGTTTCGCTTAGCTCAGGTTTTGTTTAGGCTTAGGCTTAGGTTTTGCTCAGGCTTAGGCTGAGGTTTTGCTTAGGCTTAGACTTAGGTTTTGCTTAGGCTTAGGTACTGCAAACAAAACAGCAAATTTTAAAATTGATTTTTCAATGTTTATTAGAAGTTGCGTAGTTTTTTGTCCATACTGGGATGTCCATGGCTTTGCAATAAACTTTGAATTGAAACAGAAAACTGCGGACAAGTCCAAACTTTAAAGCTCTATATTTTAAAGGAAATCTTTCTAAAGCTATGGTCAAAAATCGGTAAAAATCGCAGTTTTGTATAGGGGATTTTGAACTCCCCCTTTAATATCTCGAGAACGGCTATCAAGCTCTAATTATCAGGGTTATTGATGGTGCCTAATCTGAATATCAATTCAGATTAGGCACCATCAATAACATATATTTTTAAGCAAAATTTTAATTGCTGCATTAAATAGAATTTTAAAATTGATTTTTCAATGTTTATAGAATTAGTTTCTGTCCATACTAGAATGTTCATGTGTTTGCAATAAACTTTTAAATTAAAAAAAAAAATTGCGGACAAGTCCAAAGTTTAAATGTGCGCCCTTAAAAATCTATATTTTAAAAACTTCCTTCTAAAACCATGGTCAAAAATTGGTAAAAATCGCAATTGTGTATGGGGGATTTTGAACTCCCACTTTAATATCTCGACAACGGCTATCAAGCGCCAATTATCCTGGTGATATTCAGATGCGGCACCATCATTAACATATATTTTTGTGTAAAATTTTAGTAAACGTTGTGGAGGTGTTAAACTGCACTTTTATCTTTATTTTAGGCAACTATTTCATTCAAAGTCTGTTCTTGTTTTGTCAAAAGCTGAATCTTAGGCAAACAGAAATTGTTTTATTGGGAGAAATCGCACTTCCACTTTGCATTTTTCTATTGTATTTTCTGGGATAATTAACTGAGTTCAAATTAAACCGCCTGAATTAATTCCTGGTGCGCTATATGGAGGCGCTGATACCGGTGATAAATAAACTGCAGGATGTGTTCAATACCATCGGAGCGGAGAGCATCCAGCTGCCGCAAATCGTCGTTGTGGGAACTCAGGTTGGTTTTTATTTAATAGTAATTAAGCCATTTTCTCCTCGATTTTTAATGTGTAAATTAAAAAAAATAAAATGAGACGCATCGTCGACCCCCACTCTCAGTATCCGAAAACTCAATTTTAAAAATGAAATGCGGGCACCCGAGTATTCATGTTTGCAGAATCAACCTTCTTTTTTTTTTTACTCCAAAATTTTGCCAAATTGCTAGTGATGGGCAGTTTCGGTTCCGGGCAAAATTTGGAATTCCGGTTCCTGTGCCAGATTTTTTGAAAATCCCGATTCCGGTTTCGGTTCCTGTTCCGGATTTTTGGAAAATCTCAATTCTGGTTCCGGGGGTTTCACAGTGTGATAGGCAGTTCCGGTCCCAGATGTTCCGGGCAAAATTTGGAATTCCGGTTCCTATTCATAGATGAACACGGTCAAAAAGCTAGGGGGGTGTTTACCCCGGGTAAATGACATTTCAAAATCTGGAGGGGGTCCTAGGGGGGGGGGGTCGAACCGCCCCAAGCTTTCTAGGGGGAGGGGTCGACCGGAGGTGAAAGATTTTGAAACCTAGAGGAGGTCAGGTGGGGTCCAATTTCCGAAACAAAATATTTTTAAACCATTAAATGTTTAATAATAGTTTTTTTATAAGATAATACTACATTTTATTAAATAAAAAGCTATATTTAGGTATAAAAAGAGTGTAAAAATAAGAATTTGTGTTAAAAATTCACGTTTTTGGAAGAAAATTTATTATAAAAAAAGTAATTAAAATTTTCTCGAAAGGGGAGGGGCAGGGTCATAAATTAAATAAAATAAATAAATTAAATAAACAAATTAATTTTTTCTAGGGGGGACCAAAATTTCGAGGCTAGGGGAGGGGGTGGACCCATAGGTGGGCAGCCTCCAGGATTTTGGGGGGTATACCATACATGGGCAAGTTGGTCCGGAGTGGGGGGAGGGGTTAAACCCCAAATTACGGGGGGTTAAAATCCGAGAAACGCAAAATACCCATATCGTTTTTTTTTTTTTCTGGAGTGCATTTTACCCATATCGTTTTTCGATTTTGAAGGAAAAATAGGTAAAAAACACTAATTTTAGGTCAAAAAGCCCTTTTTATTGCATTTTTGAGCTTTTTATTGCTTAAAACATTCATTTTGACCTCAAAACTTAAGTTTGAAGGCAGTTAGAAGTCATTTTAAAGACATTTTTCTTGATTTTTCCAAAATTGGGGGAGGGGGTTAACTTTTTGTCCCCCCCCACTTCTGAGTGGGGGGGTTAAACCCCACTTCTCAGAATTTGGGGAGGGGTTAACCCCCCCCAACCCCCCCCCGTGCCCATGTATGGGGTATACCCGACCCCCGAAATTTTGGGGGTGTCCCAAAAAATTTTTGGGGTATACCTCAAATACCTCATTTTTAGCGTTTTTAGTAGTGGGACCCCCCAAATTTTAGGGGGGGGGTGTCCGGGGTATCCCCAAATTTTTTTTTTGTGGGGGGGTGTCGGGATAATCGGGATTTTTGGTAGTGGTATAACCTAACCCCCCAACCATACATAGGCACGAGAGGGGGTGGGGAGGGGGGTTAACCCCCCCAAATTCTGAGAAGGGGGTTTAACCCCCCCCCCACTGAGAAGTGGGGGGGAGAAAAGGTTAACCCCCCAATTTTAGAAAAATAAAGAAAAAATGTCTTTAAAATGACTTCTAACTGCCTCCAAACTTAAGTTTTGAGGTCAAAATGAATGTTTTAAGCAATAAAAAGCACAAAAATGCAATAAAAAGGGCTTTTTGACCTAAAATTAGTGTTTTTACCCATTTTTTCTTCAAAATCAAAAAACGATATGGGTAAAATGCACTCTAAAAAATAACGATATGGGTATTGTATTTTGCGTTTCTCGGATTTTAACCCCCCCCCCTTAAATTGGGGTTTAACCCCCCCACTACAGACTAACTTGCCCATAACTTGCCCATGTATGCCCCCAACCTCCCCCCCTTTCCCGCCCACCTTTGGGTGGACCCCATACTACACCCCGCCTCTTGTTCATCTTTGTTCCTGTTCCGGATTTTTGAAAAATCTCAATTCCAGTTCCGGTTCCTGTTCCGGATTTTCGGAAAATCTCAATTTCGGTTCTGGTTGCGGTTCCGGGGGTTATGTAGTTCCTCCCATTACTACAAATTGCCTCCAACGGTTCACGTGTGTGAAAACTCGCCTGCAAATATGCTACTGTCATAATACATTTTTTAACGTTTTTCTTGAATTTTTATAATTTTTGTTAAATACATCAACTTCAGCCCTCCCAAAATATTAGTAGTTTTTAAAATAGTCAAAAAAATAGGCATTTGTGTTAGAAATTTACATTTTTGAAAGAAAATTCAGTATAGAAACATGAATTAATAATGTTTTCTTAGTGTAGGAGGGGAATGAATCAGATTTTAAATTTCAGAGGGGGAGTAGAGGTAAAAAATTTGGAAGTTTAGAGAAAGTGGGACTCTCTAAAAAATTTTTGAGAAAAGGAAGTTGATCCTAAATTCGAGACTAAAGAAACCCAGACCTGTGCACGGTATAGAAATCCCCCCCTTTATTGGAGGATTTGTCCCCGCCCAAAAATGAAAAAGTACCCAAAAATTACGCCATATTTGACCTATAATGACACCATCATCGCGAAATTTTTGCAGTTTTTTGCCTATTTCAATGCATTTTAAGCCTTTTTTTGACCTATTTAATTACCTTATTTTCGCTTATTTGTCCCTTTTTTTCTCTTTTCCCTTCTTTTTTCTCCTTTTTTTCTTTCTCCACTGCTTGCCTTCCCCGTTTTATTGCCCCCCATTTTAAAAAAGTTGCCCCCCGTGCCCCCCATTTTAGAATTACCCCCCAATAAAACCCGGGGAGGGGGGGAGCAGTCCACAGGTTTGGCGTTTGGGTACCAAATCTTGATCCCTCTGCGGTCAACATACCCTAAAAAATCACCCGTCTAATTTTTTGCATTGCTTTTTTAGTAAAAACACAAGAATACTCTTGTATTTTAAATAATATAATTCTCACACTATAATTTGGGGTCGAACAAAAACAATAAGAATAAGCTGCAACATAAAACAAAAACATTTAATATACTTTTAGAGCGCTGGAAAAAGCTCGGTGTTAGAGAATTTAGTTGGCTGCGATTTTTTGCCGAGAGGATTGGGTATCGTCACCAGAAGACCTCTCGTTCTCCAGTTAGTTAATGTCCGGAAAAATGACCGAGAAGTTCGCATGACAGATGACGGTAAATAAAACTTTTCTTTTTTGCTGGGACTGCAATAAGTTTAACATTGAGTAAACAGAAAAGTGACAAAAGTTATAAAAAACGTTGATCATAATCATAAAATAATTTAGAACATAAAAAATGCAAAAACTTCATGATTATTTCGGGTTTAAAATTTTTGTGGCAACCTATTTTATTTGAATTTTTTGGTTTAACATCTGAACAATTTAATTGACGAAAATTAATTTTCATTTTTTTGTGGTTATAAAACTGATATTCTAGCAATTTTATTCATTACCATTTTACGTAATAACTTATCAAAATTTTATAGGAAAAGGTCGCAAAAGTAAGTATTGCTGTGATCTGTGATGTTGTTGTTGTTTGTGTAAATTCCAAGAATCGTGGTGGTTTTTAGGTATTGGGTTTTCACTTGTCAGTATTTATATATCACTGGCTACAATATTTATCGCTGGCTGCAGCGAGGCCTACCTCGCTGCAGCCAGTGATAAATATTGCTGTGTTGATTACAGCAAGTTGGTCCCGAGTGGGGGTTAAACCCGGATTTAGGGGTGGGGGTTAAAATCCGAGAAACGCATTTCACCTATATCGTTTTTTTTTCTGGAGTGCATTTTACCCATGTAGTTTTTCGTTTTTGAAAGAAAAATAGGTAAAAAATTTTAGTGCGGGTATTTAGCGGGTATTTACGTAAAAATTGTATTTTAAGTAAAAACGCTATTATTGTATTTTTGAGTTTTTTATTGGTTAAAACACTCATTTTGACCTTAAAACGTAAGTTCGGAAACAATTTGATGTCATTTTAAAGACAATTTTTTTCTTCATTTTTCTAAAATTGGGGGTTAACTTTTTCTCCTCCCCACATCTAAGTGCGGGAGGGATGTTAAACCCCTCCATCTCAGAATTTGAGGGGGTTGATCCCCCCAACTCCTCCCCCCGTGCCCATGTATGGGTTAAACCCCTCCATCTCAGAATTTGAGGGGGTTAACCCCCCCAACCCCTCTCCCCGTGCCCATGTATGAATTAAAGTTTATTTTAGTGGGAAACATGACTGTAAGTGTGGTATTTTTTTTAAATTTTAGTGGGAAACATGACTGTAGGTTTTCTGTCCGGCTAAAATATTTAATTGCTTTAAAACTTTCCAATTTCTTTTCTATTTTCATCACACTTCGCATTGGCAGCATAAGTCGACACAAGAGGGGCTGGAACGTTATTATGCCTGGATGAACAATTTATGAATTTGAAATTTAGGGAAGGGTAAAGGGTTATTTTTTGAACAAAATTGTTTTAAATCATTAGTTAAATATTTAAAGGCTAAAATTTTTAATTTTAAGAGTAAGTAAAATAATAAATTATTTAGGCCGAAAAAATGCATAAAGTAATGTTCTAAACAATTTTAGACAAATTTAGGGAAGCTTCCGATTTTTGAACAAAATTGTTTTGTTTCATTTATTGTAATGTTTAATGGCCAATATTCAATTTTATAGAGTAAAATAATAGGTTATATAAATCGAAAAAGTGCATAAAGAAATCTTTTAGACAAAGCAAACAGACAAAAAAATATGTAAATTGGCTGAAAAAAGGGGATATGAGTAGTTGGGTTTCATTAGAGGGGAGGGGAGAAGCTCAGGCTAAACCGCTCGTCTAGCTTTGGAGGGAGAGAGAGCATTTCGGATATTTTTGTGCGAGGATACGAAATTTCGGCACTGAGGTTTTTTTTCGCGTTTCGCTTTGGTTGTTGTTGTCGTCATAGCCAGGCAAGCGTGTCCAGAAATGGTGCTACTACATCTGTTGGTCGTTCCCAAAAATCTAAGGTTGATAGAGCTGTTGGGGGCAGTTAAAGATGTGGAGGACATCGTGAGGTCCGTGATTGCAGTCGCTTCGGTCCAAAATATTTTGGCGGTTCGTACTCCTCCTTGGCGCTTGATTGTTTCTTTTTTTTTTGTTGCATTTTTCTATTTAAAAAACGCAAATGTTCGAGTTCAGGATTATACCCCCCTCCAAAAAAATCGAAACTTGCGACACCCCCTATTAATTTAGGGGTGTACCTCGTACCCCCCCCCCCGTCTTAAAATTTGTGGGTCATAGTTCTAAAAACACTAAAAATGAGGTATTTGGAATCTACCCCAAAATTTTTTTTGGGACACCTCCTCCCCAAATTTGGAAAGTGGGTTATTGTATACCATACCCAAGGGCGTAGCCAGAGGGGTAATGGAGGTTCTAACCCCCCTCCCCCTTTTGGGCTGGTGGTAATTTTAAAAATTTTTCTCACGCTTCGCTCCGCTCAGCGCTCGACATTTATATACTTTTTTACAGCTTTTAAGTGATGTTTCTAATGAATTTCAAGACAATTTTTGAAAATTTTTTCGTGTTGTTCTGTTGCACGACTTTTAATGTTATACCTTTTTAAACCTAAAATTTTTAAGTTTAACTTAAAAAAAGAATGCAAATAACATGAAAAAAAATCACTAAGCGCTAAGCGCAAAAAATGTTACTCTTTTTTAATGACTTTTTTGCGGTATTTGGAAAAATTGGAGTACAACTCCCCCCCCCCTTTCGAAAAATTTGTATGGAGTGCAACCCCCTTTCCGAAATCGTGGCTACACCCTTGACCATACCCTTCCTCAAAAATCTAAGAGGCTGTCCACCTATGAGTGACAGTGATAAAGATGTGATACCCGCAACAAAATTTCAAAACAATTTCTGTTGATGTGTTTTAACCATGTGTATCTGTTCTTTTTTTAAATTTTCTGTTAAAAAATTAACAAAAACTGTAAATTCTTTTCTTAAATGTGCTATTTATATTATTAGTAAAATTTTGGATTATAGGTTTAATTCAAGCGGATTCTTGGGCCACATTTTTACACACCAAATCAAAAATTTTTACGGATTTTGACGAAGTACGAAAGGAAATCGAAGCTGAAACTGACAGGCTGACAGGCTCCAACAAGGTTCTTGCATATATATTTTTTGATTCACAAACAAAATTAGGTATAATATTTCAATTTCTGGCATTTTTCTAAGGCTAATTTAAAAATATGACAATTGCTCCAGCATCAATTTTAATGAATTGCAGATTTTGGATACTACACGGATTCAATTTTATCATTTTTCAGTTGTTTATCTTCATTTTTGTGATGCTCAACGCATGATAAATGGGCATTGATGTTTTGGGCAGGGGGGCTGAGAAGTCCACCCCTCTAGAGCCAAAATTTCGAACCCCCCCCCCCGAAAACTCGACAGCGGTCCGGTCTGACCCCCTCCCCCTAGCTAGGCTGACCCCCCTCCCCCCCCCCTCTCCAGACCACTTTGGAAGTATATTTTTTTATTTACTGTCAAAAACACGGTTTTTTTACTTAAAAACATAGATGAACACGGGCAAAAAGCTAGGGGTGTTTACCCCGGGTAAATGAAATTTCAAAATCTAGGAGCGGGGTCCTAGGGGGGGGGGGTCGAACCCTCCTAGCTTTCTAGGGGTGGTTGACCCGGGGTGAAAGATTTCAAAACCTAGAGGGGGGTCAGGCGAGGTCCGATTTCCGAAACAAAATACTTTTAAAACCATTAAATATTTAATAATAGTTTTTTATAAGATAATACTACATTTCATTGAATAAAAAGCAATTTTTAGGTATAAAAAGGGTGTAAAAACATGAATTTGTGTTAAAAATTCACGTTTTTGCAATAAAATTTAGTATAGAAAAGTACCTCAAAATTTTCTCGAGAGGGGAGGGGGGGTCAGATTTCAAAATCTAGAGGGGGTCAGGGGTAGAAAATTTGGGGGAGGGCCCCCCTGGATTTTTTTCTAGGGGGGGGCCAAAATTTCGAGGCTAGGGGGGGGGTGGACCCCACCCTACCCCCCTTGTTCATCTATGATTAAAAACAGTGTTTAAATACACTTTTTAGGCCTAAATAGGCGGTTTTAGTACATAAAATTGAATATTAGACCTAAAAACACTTAAATTATTGAGTTAAAAAAATTTTGTTAAAAAATTGGACCCTCCTGACCCCCCCTAAATTCAAAATCTCGTACCCGGTATCGACCCCCCCCCTAAAAAGCCAGGGGATCCGGACCTCCCTGAACTGGGTTTTTTTTTCTCCAACGCCTAGGCGCCAGCTGGCGCCTAGCCTCCAAATTTTAGGCGCCAGCGCAGAAATCTAGGTGCCAATAACATAAATTATTTTCTATTTTTCACAAAAAGGCCACATATTATTAGTTTTTTTTCCTTATTATGCATATTTTTAGATGGCTTTTGTAGTCAAACGTTTCGTGTTGTATAGTAGTACAATTAATTTTAAAAAACGACTCATTTTGCCCATCTCAATACTCAAATTGAAATGCGTAAAATTTTGTTCAAGAATTTAAATTTAACAAGAAAACATAGACTAGTGATGTTCCTACCCTCCCACATTATGCTCCGGAGCCCCGGTCACTTATAGCGGAGGAAGCTTTTGAGTTCCTTCCTTAAAATATTTGATTTCAAGTTTATTTAAGTTTAAATGTTTTAATTATTTTATTCACATTTTTACAGTTTTTTTTAATTGCCTTTAATAAGTTTTGAAAAATTTTAGTTTACAAAAATTTTTACTAAACAATCTCTAGCATAGCTTTTTTTATTATTCACACAATTAGTACAACCATATGTGGGCCGTGAATCGCTCGTGGACGTGGATTTCTCCGTAGCTCCACAAAGCGTAGCTCCATTACAGACGGCTTGAAGCTCAACAATTTAGTGTTAAAGATAAATGAAATTTTTTTAACACTTTGAAAATTCTTGCAATATCCGTGCAAGCAAAAAAGGATTTTCTCAAATGTTATTTTCAGGTTTTAATCAAAACTAATAATAGGTTGTTTTAGAATTTTACTTTTAAATGTGTTTTTTTAATTAAGAAATAAAGTAAAGTTAACTTTTCCCTAAATCTTTACATATATTACAGAACACCCCCCCCCGGGGTTAAACCGGGGGGGCAATTCCAAAATGGGGGGGGGCACGGGGGACAACTTTTTTAAAACGGGGGAGCAAGCAGGGGGGAAGAAAAAAAGAAGGGAAAAGGGAAAAAAGGGACAAAAAATACGAAAATAAGGTAAAAATAGGTCTAAAATGGCTTAAAATATTGAATAGGCTAAAAACTGCAAAAAATTCGCGATGATGGCGTCATAGTATGGTAAAAATGGCGGTATTTTAGCGTACTTTTTCATTTTTTGGCGGGGAGGGGGCAAATCCTCCAATAAAACGGGGGGGGCATTTTCAGACCGTGCACAGGTCTGTATATTATATGTGATTTTGTGTGGTTTGTGGCAGGCTGCCACCAGAGGTGTTGGCCGCTTAACGCACACCGATTCATCTCTCTCTGACAGCAGCACCTAAGTACATTACTATAAAAGGAGGGGCTAGATATAAATAAAACCAAACTTGTGGCAGGTTTTTTGTAGAGGGTTAGTAGGGGTTAGCAGAAGTTAAACAATATTTGATAATAGGGATAATTATATTTTCTGAAGTTTATATTTATAAGAAGTACAGATAAATATATCATAAAAAGGATTAAATTGTAGATAAACTAAAACAATACGCGCTGAGCAAGCGAAGCGGAAAAAAATTTTTGAAAATTAGTCTTTTGAAACCTTAAAAATTTTGTGTTCTTTTTTGTCTGGTTTACTAAAAACGGTTGAAGAATACGTATATGGCCAAAAATCTAGGCGCCAGGCTGGCGCCTAGACCCAAAATTTTAGGCGCCAGTGGCGTCGATTTGACATAAAAAAAACCTAGCCCCTGAACCCCCCCTAAAAAATGTTGGCCTTCCACCGGGGGATGGACACCCCTAGCAGACCCGACCAAAAACACCTATGGATATGGATCGATACAAACATCATTACTCAAAACAAACTTTATAAAATTTAAGTACGTAATTCGTTAGAATTTTTTTTCGCAGAGAGCTCTCTTTAGAGTTTTGCTACTTTAGTGTACAAACACCGAAAAGAAACAAATATTTGACCAAAAAACTTCAAATTCAAAAATCAGCCTGTTGTCTTATTTATTTCTTGTTTGAAAAATATTTATTTTGTGGCCCGCTACTTTTTTTTTATAATTTTTTACTTGGAATTACAGACCTGTGCACGGTTTGAAAATGCCCCACCCCCGCTTTATTGAAGGATTTGCTCCCCCCGCCAAAAAATGAAAAAGTACCCTAAAATTATGGCGCCATTGTTGACCTATGATGACACCATCATTGCGAATTTTTTTCAGTTTTTAACCTATTTCAATGCATTTTAAGCTATTTTAGACATATTTTTACCCTAATTTCGCTTTTTTTGTCCCGTTTTTTCTCTTCTCCTTTCGCCCCCTCCCGTTTTGGAATTGCCCTCCTCCCAATAAAACCCGGGGGCAGTGCACAGGTCTGGGATTAAGATTTTTATTGCAATTTGCGTAAAATATATCGTGTAATAAAAATGTTTTGCAATAAATATAATTTATAATGATGATTGATAATAAAAAATGTTTTTCACTTTTTTTGTCTTAGGGTATTTCACCGGAACCTATTAGATTAAAGATATATTCTCCAAACGTGGTCAATTTAACTCTCGTAGATCTTCCAGGACTAACAAAGGTACAATTAAAAAGTTTTTTATTTAAGTTTGCTACAAATATAAATTTTTCACTACTTAGTTTATTGAAATTTATTTGACTACTTGTACTGTTTATATGCAATTACTACCATAGGAGCATAGGTGAAATGTAAATCCCCAGATTTTGGGGAATCGATGTTTATTCCGCTCCCTGAATTTAAAGTGGGAGTGTACTAAAAATTTTCAGAAGTAATATCGCTTATATTTTTTTCATATTTGGCGTTTTTATTACTGTAATCTTTAAAATTTTAGAAAGGGGGTGTCTGGGGCTGAGGGAGGGTACTTCTAAATTTTAGAGGTTGGGAATATAACCTCAACCCTCTCTCCTCCCCTTTCCCTGCTTTATCAATGATTGCTACGTATTTAGAAATTTTATTGTGGATCTTTAGACAGGTACATTAGCTTCATAGGTGAGAACGTTCCTGGCAGCTAGGGGGGATGGTTGGTTACCCGGGGTGTAAATCGCGTTTTGAATTCTAGGAGGAGGGTCCCAGGGGGTCGGACCCCCTAGTTTTTTAAGGGGGGTGTTCACCGAGCGTGCGACAGTTTGAAATTTAGAGGGGGGTCAGGTGGGGTCCGGTGTCCAAAGCAAAACTGTTTCAAACCATAATAACTTCAATAATTGTTTTTTTATAGGATAATACTACATTTTATCAAATGAACAGCGATATTCTGCTATAAAAAGGGTGTAAAAACATGAATATGTGTATGTGTTAGAAATTCACGTTTTTGGAAGAAAATTTAGTATAAAAAAGTACCCAAAATTTCCCCGGAGGGGAGGGGGGTTAGATTTCAAACTTTAGAGGGGGCTCAGGGGTAAAAAATTCGGAAATTTGGGGGGAGGGGCCCCCTAGATTTCCGTCTAGGGGGATCTCAAAATTTCGAGTCTAGGGGGGAGGTGGACCCCACCCTGTTTCTGTTCCCTATTCTCACTTATGATTAGCTTTAAAAACACCTTATTTTAACTAAATATTAATTTACAAAAATTTAAAAATCAGTTTTTCTCTAGGTACCAGTCGGAGATCAACCGGAAGACATCGAAAATCAAATACGTGAAATGCTGTTTCATTTTATCGAAAATCCTAATTCCATCATTCTGGCCATTACACCGGCCAACCAAGATTTCGCCACATCCGAACCGCTCAAATTGGGCAGAGAAGTGGACCCGGAAGGTAAACAAGCAACTCCTTAGTCCCTAGATAAAAGAATTCTTAACATAACCAAACCGTAGCCAGCCAAAAAAAATGGGATAATTTCCTCAAATTCTTAAAAAATTCGTTTTTTTTACAAAAAAAAAGTTTTTTTTATTTTATTATTTTGAGAACCAACTTCTGCCCCAAAATTTTTTATTTCGAGTCTTCTCCTTTCTTTTGAGGCAATTAGTAAAATCTGAATTTGGTTATCTTAAAAACTAAACCGAACCGCTTCCCAGCCATAGGTGAGAAGGGGGAGGGGCAGGGTGGGGTCCACCTCCCTAGCCTCCACATTTTGGGACCCCTCTAGACGAAAATCTAGGGAGGGGGGCCCTCCCAAAATTTCCGAATTTTTTACTTCTGACCCCCTCTATAATTTGAAATCTGATCCCCCCCTCCCCCCTTGGGAAAACTTTAGGTACTTTTTTCATACTAAACTTTCTTCTAAAAACGTAAATTTTTAACACATATTCATGTTTTTACACCCTTTTTACACCAGAATATCGCTTTTTATTCAATAAAATGTAGTATTATCCTATAAAAAGAACAATTATTAAAGTTATTATGGTTTAAAACTGTTTTGCTATGGACACTGGACCCCACTTGACCCCCTCTAGATTTCAAAATTTTGCACCCCGAGTCGACCCCCCTCTAAAAAGCTAGGGGGTCCGGGGACTCCCCTAAGATCCCCACCCCATCCTAGAATTCAAAATTCGATTTACCCCGGGTAACCACCTCCACTAGATTCCTGGACCGTTCTCACCTATGTTCCCAGCCTGTTGACCCTCGCCCTTTTCTGCTTGGGGTTGATCCATACATGGGCACGGGGGGGGTTGGGGGATTAACCCCTCCCCAAATTCTGAGAAGGGGGGTTTAACCCCCCCCCCACTCAGAAGTGGGGGAAAGAAAAAGTTAACCCCCTCAATTTTGGAAAAATGAAGAAAAAAATTGTCTTTAAAATGATTTCTAACTGCCTTCAAACTTAATTTTTGAGGTCAAAATGAATGTTTAAGGCTAGAAAAAAAGGGCTTTTTGACCTAAAATTACTTTAACCTATTTTCCTTTAAAATCAAAAATACGGGGATGGTAGGGGGTTTTTTTTTTTTTCCCCCCCCCTTTGGGTTTAACCCCCCCACTCCGGACCAACTTGCCCATGTATGGGTTGATCCATCATAATAACTGAAAAAGTCTGCCTCCCTTCCCCTTCTCCCTCCCTTACGTACGAACCCAGACCTTGCACGGTCCGGAAACGATCCCCTGCTTTATAAGTGGCTATGTCCTCCCCCGCTTGAAGATAAAAAACTGCACTAAAAATATGCACCTATTTTTGACCTATTTTTGCAAAATTTTTGCAGTTTTTAGCCTATTTTGCGCAATTTAGTTTTAACGCAATTTAAGCCATTTTATACATTTTTTACGGTTTTGTCCTTTTTTATTTTTTTTCTGTTTTTTTCTTGTTTTCTCTTGTACTTTCTCCCATTTTAGAATTACCCCCCCCCAGTAAAACCTCGGGGAGGGGGGGGGGTAATGGACAGGTCTACGAACCGTTGTGATATGGTACCACCAGAAGCAGTGGCGTGCCCAAGATTTTATTTCGGGGGGGGCGATCTGAGGAGGTAAATACTAACCCTGAAGGGGGGTCTGGGGGGCGAGAGCCCTCAGATCGATTTGAAATTGAAAAACTAAGACAAATTGTGAATTTAAACTACCCGCAAAGCGGGGAAAATTTGGTTTTTTCACTGTTAATATGCTTTTGCAAGGCATCAGGAAAGTTTCTGTATTACTATTAAAGAAAAAATTTTTCTCTCCCAAAATTAAAAAAACGTAAGGTCCCCCTTACGAAAAAATCCGGCTTCGCCGGATTTCGGGGAGGGGGCGGCCGCCCCCCCCCGCCACCCCCATGGGCAATCTACTGACCAGAAGCATACAGTAAATCAAATGCGCTTTTGTGTTTGTGATGTGCTTTTGTGCGCTTGCTTCACCGTAGGTAGGCAGGCTTAGATGAGCCAGGTCGACAGTTTGACTTAACTATATTTTAATGGTTAAATGTGTTTTGCTTCAGACATCCCACCTCGTGATCTCTCAAGGTTTTAAGTTTTTTTTGTCCCGGGTCGATCCCCCCTCCTCCCCTGAGTGAGACTGAAACCCATTTCCCCAAAGACCCCCCTCCTGAATTTTAAAATGTCATTTACCCTTGGTAAGAAAAAAAAGAAAGACAATTTAATTGTTGCAAAGGTTACAGTAAAGGTAACAAACACTACAACAAAAAAATAAAAGACAAAAAGGATTAGACAATCAAATCACACTAGTTTTAATTACGGTTTTAGTCTATGATTAACATACGGCCGTCCATTTTTTAGGTCGACGAACCTTGGCAGTCATTACAAAACTGGATCTGATGGATCACGGCACAGATGCGGTAGACGTATTACTAGGTCGGATTATACCAGTGAAACTGGGCATAATAGGGGTAGTTAACCGGTCTCAACACGATATTGTGAATAAAAAGGTGCGTTATTTATATTCATCCTGAAGAAACCTCGCAACATTCTTAGAAATTTCATAGTAAAGAATGAGCAAACGAGATGTAAACAAAATGGACTAAGCAATAACAGAAAGACCGCACATAAGGTTTCTTATTTACATATACATTTTGAAGACCAGGGAAAAGTAATACGAGCAGACCGTGAGTACCGTTACTGCTCCTCTTTTTTTGGATCTACTGAGCCACACGCCAACAAAATATCGCTAATTTGAACCGAAATATATAGCCACTTCTAAATTCTCGTGTTTTGTTTTTAATTTCATAGCAGTTCCAAAATTACCCTCAGTGATAGGTTTTTAAATTTAAAGACCAGGAATTCAAGTCATAACTAACGTAAGCGCAAAAAAAATTCCAACACCACCTTCCTTTGCCTCAAAATTTCCGACCCCTTCCCTCCTTCGCACCTTCTCCGAAAATTAATAGTTTCCCTCCTTTTCCCCCTTCATTTCGATATCCTACCTCCCGCCAGTCTGATATTCTTAAAGTAGATAGTCCCACTTCTTGTCTAAAGCAATTTCAACTTCAAACAATAGATATCATTTTAGTCGAAAAATACCGTCACAACTACTACACATTTTAAGGTTATGGAACCACTTTGTACACTTTTCATACCTTTATAACATTTTAGTGGATACTAATATTATGCATATAAAAGATATTCTTTTGGTGTAAAACTAAAGAACCGGGCGCCTTTGGTTCTTTCAGATTTTAAACTGGTCCACCCTCTAAAAACATTAAAAACTCCAACAAACAATAGAATACAATAGGTATACCTGATCCCCGAAATTTGGGGAGTGTCCCAAAAAAAATTTTGGGATATACCTCAAATACCTCATTTTTAGCGTTTTTAGTACTTGGTGGGACCCCCAAATTTATAGGGTAGGTGTCCGGAGTACCCCCAAATTTTAGGCGGGGTGTCGGCAGTAATCGAAATTTTTGGGGGGTTATATTATACCCCCCAAAAAAAATTCCGATTATGGGCGACACCACCCTTCCCCCAAAAAAAATAAAATCCCGATTATAGCCGACACCCTCCCCCTCTAAAATTTGGGGGTACCCTACCCCCCTAAAATTTGGGGGGTCCCAGTACTAAAAATGTGGTGTTTGAGGTAAACCCCCAAAAAAATTTTTGGAACACCCCCCTAAATTTCGAGGGTCGGGTATACCCCAAAAAAAAATCCCGGAGGCTGTCCACCAATGGCCCCAACCACCCCCCCCCCTTGCCCACCTATTCGTATACCTACTACTGTGGGTGGTATCATAGCATTGTTCATTATGTTTTTGCAAAGTTAATTTTTTTAACATCGGTACACCACCAGAGAAAGTGCAATCCACGAAATGTTCCCTAATTCCATTAAAAGTGTCGATGAACTGAACTAAAAGTTCTGTTGTTTAATGTACACCAGCTCATTTAATATTATATTGACCTATTTTGTGTTGTTCTATTTTAGCCAATAGCAGAAGCGTTAAAAGATGAAGCAGCTTTTTTACAAAGGCGGTATCCTTCTCTGGCCAGCAGAAACGGAACCCCGTATTTAGCGAAAACATTAAATCGAGTACGGTTTATGTTTTATTATTTTCTTTTGCAATAAAACGATATCAGAAGAAGAAAAAAAGATTTTATTATTTTATTTAAAGTGTTTTATTTATTTTATTATGTAGCTTGCAGGTTGCAGCTTGCTTATTTTAATTTTCAATATAAAGATATAAAATTTTGCAATTTAGCAACATCAACACAACGGTAGTTTATTACAAAAAAGTAAAACTTTTAGCTATTAATGCACCACATAAGGGATTGTCTACCAGAGTTGAAGACGAGGGTCAACGTCTTGTCCAGTCAATTCCAAGCCCTGTTGAACTCTTTCGGGGATCCGGTGAAAGACAAGGCCCAGACCCTCTTGCAGATTATCACTCGCTTCGCCTACGCCTACTGCAGCACCATCGAAGGAACCGCAAGACGAATAGAGACCACGGAATTGTAAGCAGACGTACTGAGTACGGGGAGGGGTTCACTCACAACCTTATACACTAAACTTGGATTTGGAAAGGATGAAATTGGGGAAACGCATTCTTGTTCGTTGCTCCCCCCCCCCCCCTCTACAACTGGACCTCCTAACTTATAAATTTCTATTTAAAAGTTTGGGTTACTCGCCTCACTTCTCTAGCGACATCAACAGTACTCACCCACCTTTGTCTCCACTCCCTACTCCCCTAACAGTAATAATTTGGATTTATTATTTGGAAAATAACTCACCCTCACCAGAAAACCATATTTTTAGCGGTTTTAATGCCAGAACTTTTTTCCCAATGAATTATTTTACTGCTGTGGAGTCTGTGGCGCAGTGGCAGATCTTACGTCTTGCGTACTAAAAGTCCCTGGATCGAGTCCCCGCTGAGACACACTGCATTGTGATAATATTTTTTGTTAATATTGGTATATTTAGTAAGTATTTGTTTATTCAATTAGTGCTGAGTAATATCGGCCTTGTGTATCCTGCTTTATGCGAAATAAATAAACTTTTTAACTTTTTAAAATTATTTTAATAAAAGAAAACAACCTCCCAGATTTTTTAACAACAAAATATAAAAAATAGTCCGGCGGTGGAAATTGTGAGTAAGAAAGAGGGAGTATTTCGTCGGAACCCCATATTTAGTGTATTTAGTATTAAACCCCCTTCCCTTTATGATACCGTAGCGTTAAATATTTTTTGTTAAAAACTTTGATGTTATTCTATTCCGAAAGATTACAGAAAGGATAACATTTTAGTTTACTATTTTACTGTATTAAACATTTTGGATCTTATAACTGCATTAATTCGAAAAGAATACGTTTTTAACGGTTTTTTAATTTTAGCTGATTTTAGTTTATTTTTTGTAAATCTAAAAATTGCTATGTCGATGTGGCTAGAAAAAAAGTTCCTGTGTTTCCATCTCATGTAATTCTTATAATCGTGTCGTGTATTAAGTAACAAAGATTAAATAACAAAAATTTTAGATGTGGCGGTGCTCGGATGTGTTATATTTTTCACGAGACTTTTGGAAAAGCTTTAGATTCCATTGACGCTCTCGGAGGCCTAACAACGATGGACATTCTCACAGCTATTAGAAACGCGACAGTAAGATTTTATTTTTAACGATTAAATTAAATTTTGATGATTAAAATATTTAATAGGTGGCAACGTGGAATGAATGTCTATCATAGATGAACACGGTCAAAAAGCTAGGAGGGTGTTAACCCTGGGTAAATGACATTTCAAAATCTAAGGGGGGGGTCGAACCCCTCCTAGCTTTCTAGAGAGGGTCGACCCGGGGTGGAAGATTTTGAAACCTAGAGGGGGGTCAGGTGGGGTCCACTTTCCGAAACAAAATACTTTAAAACCATTAATGTTTAATAATAGTTTTTTATAAGATAATACTACATTTTATTGAATAAAAAGCGATATTTAGGTATAAAAAGGGTGTAAAAAGTTAAAAATTTACGTTTTTGGAAGAAAATTTATTATAAATAAGTACTTAAAATTTTCTCGAGAGGGAAGAGGGGGGGGCGTCAGATTTCAAAATCTAGAGGGGGATCAGGGGTAAAAAAGTCAAAAATTTGGATGGAGAGGAGGCCCTGGATTTTTTTCTAGGGGAACCCAAAATTTCGAAGCTAGGAGGGGGTGGACCCCACCCTACCCCCCCCTTATGTTTTTTTTGGCATTATGTAGCAAACCGACCGCTTATTATTGTACAACACCTTAATTTAATATCTATTTTTATAAAAAAGTTTAACAGTTTTAAAAATGGCCATAATTAAAAAAATGGTCAGACCATTGGTTTATATCATCAACCTTCTATCAGTTGTAAAGCGAATAATTTTGTTAATAACTTTCGTAAATAATGCCTTCTGGGTTTTTCGTGTACGCTCGTATCCATAATCCCACCAAAAAAAAACAACTTATTTTCAGATTTTATTAAGACCCAAAGATATGGGTTTTCGAAAAGTTTAGGAATTTTGGTGGTTAACCTTTTTATTTCTCGCTCATCAAAGAAAGCTTTTTGTCCGCTACAACTATTTAACTTTTTTAAGGAAAAATATTTGATAGGCTAATTAAAGATTTTTTCTGTATTAATTATTGTTAAGAGCGTGAGATAATCAGTAATAAAATCTTTTTAGATTTTTTTCGTCTTCACGAACACCTCTAACTAAGCTAAGCTAAACAAAACTTGTAAATAAAAAGATAATCATTTAAAAAATGAAAATGAGGTTTAAAAACTAAGTCATGCATTCGCGTAACAAAAAAAATAATTTAATACTTTATTGGGGCTGTTCTTTACTTCCCGCAAGAAACCTAATTTTAAAAAGCTGGGAACATACTACTAGCGCCAAATAGCTTCGTAGTAATTCCGAGGGAAAATCTATACCCAACACGTTGTTTAAGTCTTTATGTTCACTAATGTGTTTACATTGTTTTGAACGTGTAAAAGATCTAAGACTTGCTATATTTACGTATTGATTTTTTTCTAATTCCAACAATCAGAACATTTTTAATATAATCCTCCAGTCTTCCAACAATTATATCACTCGAAATATTATTAAAATACTAATCAACCCTCCTTTTTCTTAATCGGTAATTTAGCAAAAATTTTGGCAAATTTTGGCAAAAATCATAGCTTATAATACCATCCTTATTAAAAATGAAAATAAAATTTTTTGAATAGTAATCAACATTTTAAAATGTAAATCTTTTGAAATTTTAAAAAAGCTTTTATAAAGGCAAAAGCCGTTAACGAGTAAAAACGTTAAAATCGTTTTTACTTGTTATAAAGGGAAAAATCGTTAAAAAACTTTTTTTTAAAAAATCGTTTTTTATATTTAAGGGCCCGAGACCCGCTCTTTTTGTACCAGAAGTGTCTTTCGAGCTTTTGGTTAAGAAGCAAGTGAAGCGACTGGAAGAGCCCAGTCTCCGTTGCGTGGAGTTAGTACACGAAGAAATGCAGCGGATAACGCAGCACTGCGGCTTGCACATACAGGTTTTGCGTTTTAAGATGCTTCTATTACAATTATAATGTTTGTTAAAAAAAGCTAAAAATTGCAACAATTTCGCGGAAATAATTGGCGCATATTTTTTTAGGATTTTTTTTTAAATTTTGAGTGGGAGATAGGATAAATAATAAAGCAGGAAGAGGATCATTTCTGGGCCGTGCACAGGTCTGTTTTGTATGTAACGATATGAGTAAATTTTTATACCTCCAAAATTAAAAAAAAAACACGAAAGCCCATGGATTTTTTCCGTTGAAAAAAACCTCTCCTCCCATAAGTAGGCAGCCTCCTGGATTTCGGAGGTGGTTGCCGTACCCCCGATATTTGGGGGAGCGGTGTCCCAAAAAAATTTTTGTGATATACCTCAAATACCCCATTTTTAACGTTTTTAGTACTGGGACCCCCCAAATTTTAGGGTGGGGTGTCCGGGGTACCCCCAAATTTTAGGGGGGAAGGGTGTCGGCTATAATCGGGATTTTTTATGTATAATAGACTCACGCAGGGCCAAACAGTGTATTATACAGTTTATCTCGTTTATCTCTGTTTTTAAACATTTTCCAAAACTCAACGGGCTCCGCTTCCCTTCGCAAATTTTTCGTAATTACATCCCGCCCCCCCCCCACCCCCACCAAAATGAAAAATCGTACGTCCCTCCATAATACAAAACTTACTCCCCCTTGTAAATGTACACTGAAAATTCTTTTTTATTACGCATACTTAGATGTGGTAAAACTGGTACAAAAAATTGTAGCAATATCATTTATAAAATCATAGTATAT
This sequence comes from Microlaimidae sp. YZB2_3, assembly GCA_030248175.1. Taxonomy (NCBI): domain Eukaryota; kingdom Metazoa; phylum Nematoda; class Chromadorea; order Desmodorida; family Microlaimidae; species Microlaimidae sp. YZB2_3. The sequence goes on along the minus strand of JASAMX010013381.1, from coordinate 28,578 downwards.
ATTGGTTTAAAAATTAATTTTAAAATAAAATATAAAATAATTTTAGTACCCCAATTGACCCCCAAAAACCAAAAAAGTTTTCCGCTTCGCTATAGTATACTATACATATAGTATATCTCGCTATTTATCTTGCTTGATGCTAATGTTCTTTCAACGTTAGTACAATATTTTTTTATAAGTAATAAGTACTACACAAAAAGCAAAACAAACAATCATTTTTTTTGGTTCGATATCTATGTACCTCCCCTCCTAAATTTTCCAGCCGCCTATAACATTGGCTAAATCTTTTCACTATATAGATAGGTACGGTACCCCAAAAAACATGGAGTCGAGATGCTGCTCATCTGCTTTGGCTTACAATGTGAGTGTAGCCAAAGGTTCTGAAAGGTTTGCAAATTCCTTTTTTGTGAAATCCAGAGCTCTGCCAGTGTGTGCTAGTGTAATTTTTAACTAAAACAACATTTTTTACTGCTAAAAACACTAAATAATAGGTTTTTAGGCCCAAAACAGTGTATTATACAGCTTTATCTACGTTTATCTCTTTTTCTTAAACCTTTTCACAAATTAACGGGGGCTCCGCTTCCCCCCCCCCCCCTTTTCGAAAATTTTTTTTGTACTACAGTCCGCCCCCCCCCCCCCCCCACCAAAATGAGTCTCTGGGTACGTCCCTCCATAATACAAAAATTTCACTTATTCCCCTTGTAACGTACTCTAAAATTCTCTTTTATTCATCTAGATGTGGTAAAACTGGTACAAAAAATCGTAGCAATATCATTTATAAAATCATAGTATATATTGGTTTAAAAATTAATTTTAAATAAAAATATAAAATAATTTCAGTACCCCACTTGACCCCCAAAAACCAAAAAAGTTTTCCGCTTCGCTATAGTATACATACATATAATATATCTCGCTATTTATCTTGCTTGATGCTAATGTTTATTCTTTCAACGTTAATACAATATTTTTTATAAGTAATAAGTACTACACAAAAAGCAAAGCAAAACAATCATTGGTTGATTTATGTACATCCCCCTCCCTAAATCTCCAGCCGTCTTATAACATTGGCTCAAATTTTTCATATAGATAGGTAGGTACCCTAAAAAACATGGAGTCGAGATGCTGCTCATGTGGTGTGGTTTACAATGTGAGTGTAGCCAAGGGGTCTGAAAGGCTTCTAAATTCCTTTTTTGTGAAATTGAGGCTCTGCCAATGTGTGCTAATGTCATTTTTAACTAAGAAAACATGTTTTTGCCGCTAAAAACATTAGATAATATGTTATTAGACCAAAAACAGTGTATTATAGAGCTTGATCTAAGTTTATCTTGTTTTTTAAACATTTTCAAAAATTAACAAGGGCTCCGCTCCCCCCCCTTCGAAATTTTTTTTGTACTACAATCCGCCCCCCCCCACCAAAATGAAACTCTGGGTACGTCCCTCCATAATACAAAACTTTACTTACTCCCCTTGTAACGTACCTAAAATTCTTTTTATTACGCATACTTAGATGTGGTAAAACTGGTACAAAAAATTGTAGCAATATCATTTATAAAATCATAGTATATATTGGTTTAAAAATTAATTTTAAAATAAAATATAAAATAATTTTAGTACCCCAATTGACCCCCAAAAACCAAAAAAGTTTTCCGCTTCGCTATAGTATACATACATATAATATATCTCGCTATTTATCTTGCTTGATGCTAATGTTCTTTCAACGTTAGTACAATATTTTTTATAAGTAATAAGTACTACACAAAAAGCAAAACAAACAATCATTTTGGTTGATTTATGTACCTCCCCCTCCTAAATTTTCCAGCCGCCTATAGCATTGGCTCAAATTTTTTCATATAGATAGGTAGGTACCCCAAAAAACATGGAGTCGAGATGCTGCTCATGTGCTTTGGTTTACAATGTGGGTTTAGCCAAGAGGTCTGAATAAAAGGTTTCTAAATTCCTTTTTTGTAAAATCCAGATTCTGCCAATGTGTGCTAATGTAATTTCGGGGGGGGAGGGCCGAAATTTTTTTGTACTACAATCTGCCCCCCCAAAATTAAACTCTGGGTACGTTCCTGCCTATTTTTAGCGTTTTGTTAAGTCCCAACCAACCCCAAACCCCCCACTCCTGCCCACCTAAGTGTTAAACCTGGTTAAACCGGGGGAAGACAGTTCAGAGGTCTGCAAAATGAGCATATCGGATGTCGTACAAAAAGACCCTAAGGTCGCAAACCCACGGGAGGTTTGTGGGTATAAGCCAGTATATTCAGAGATGTGTTGGTGGGTACGGTGGGTACAGAGGAGTAAAAAGGCAAAAGTTCTGGGAACCGGGAAGGGAGGGAGGGCATACATGGGCAGGGGGGGGGGGTTGGGGCAGTGGCGTGCTTAGGATTTCATTTAGGGGAGGGCGGTCTACGGGGGCCCTACTATCCCTGAAGGAGGGTCTGGGGGGCGGGATCCCCTCAGATATGGGGGTCTGGGGGGCGAGAGCCCCCCAGATATGGGGTGTCTGGGGGGCGAAAAGCCCCCAGCGGGGTCAAGGGGTGGAGCCTCTTGTCAGGGGGGTCCGGGGGGCAGAATGCCCTCCGGGGGAGAAAATTTTTAATTTAAGGCGCTAAAATACACTTGAAATTAAATCCAGATGATACTTATTATAAAATTTAAGGTTTCTTATACCTACACATTTAAAACATGTGTTTAAAACGTTAATTAAAGGATAATAGTGTTTATAGTAGTTTTATTAAATTGCACACCTTAACTACTGAACGGGATAATCGATTTGTAATCGAAAAACTAAGATAAATTGTCAATTAACAATTAACTCTCCGCGCGAAGCGCGAAAAATTTTTTTTTAGTCGTTTTATAACATTTAAAAATTTTTCTCCGGGAGGCGAATTTGGGGGGGGGGGGGTGTCCCCGGGTACCAGTGGCGTGCCCAGGATTTAATTTCGGGGGGGGGGCGATCTGGGGGGTAAATACTAACCCTGAAGGGGGTCTGGCGGGCAGCAGCCCCCAGAAATGGGGGGTCTGAGGGGCGAGAGCCCCCAGCGGGGTCAAGGGGCAGAACCCCCTGTCAGGGGGGGTCCGGGCGCTAAAATAAACAAGAAATTTTAATTACACAAGATAATTAAAACAAAAATTAAATTTATTTTTATTCCTATCCATTTAAAACATGTTTAAAACGTTAATAAAAGGTTAATAGTGTTTATAGTAGTTTTATGTAACATGTATGCCTTAAATATTGAGCGGCAAAATCGATGGAAATGGAAAAACTGAGATAAATTGTCAATTTAAACTACCGGCGAAGCGGGGAAAATTTGGTTTTTTGACTATTAATATGCTTTTGGAAGGCATCAGGAAAGTTTCTGTATTAATATTTAAGAAAAAAAATTTTCTCTCCCAAAATTCAAAAAACGTAAGGGTCCCCCCTTACGAAAAAATCCGGCTTCGCCGGATTTCGGGGGGAGGGCGGCCGCCCCCCCGCCCCCCCCCTGGGCACGCCACTGGGTTGGGGGGGTTAACCCCCCAAATTCTGAGAAGGGGGTTTAATCCCTTCCCCACTCAAAAGTGGGGGGGGAGAAAAGGTTAACCCCCCAATTTTGGAAAAATGAAGAAAAAATGTCTTTAAAATGACTTCAAAATTTAAATTTTTCCTTCAAAATGGAAAAACGATATTGGTAAAATACACTCCAGAAAAAAAAAACGATATGGGTATTATTTTGCGTTTCTCGGATTTTAACCCCCCGCCCCTAATTTGGGGTTTAACCATACATGGGCAAGTTGGTCCGGAGTGGGGGGGTTAAACCATACATGGGCAAGTTGGTCCGGAGTGGGGGAGGTTAAACCCCAAATTAGGGGGGGGGGGGTTAAAATCCGAGAAACACAAAATACCCATATCGTTTTTTTTTCTGGAGTGCATTTTACCCATATCGTTTTTCGATTTTGAGGGAAAAATAGGTAAAAAACGCTAATTTTAGGTCAAAAAGCTCTTTTTATAGCATTTTTGAGCTTTTTATTGCTTAAAACATTCATTTTGACCTCAAAACTTAAGTTTGGGGGCAGTTAGAAGTCATTTTAAAGACGTTTTTTTCCTTCATTTTTCCAAAATTGGGGGGTTTTTTAACTCATACATGGACAAAGTGGTCCGGAGTGGGGGGGGGGGTTAAACCCCAAATTAAGGGGGGTTAAAGTCCGAGAAACGCATTTTTATTAACCCATATCGTTTTTTCTGGAGTGCATTTTACCCATATCATTTTTCGATTTTGAAGGAAAAATAGGTATAAAAACGCTATTTTAAGTCAAAAAGCTTTTTATTGCATTTTTGAGCTTTTTATTGATTAAAACCATACATGGGCCAATTTGGTCCGGAGTGGGGGGTTAAACCCAAATTAGGGGAGGGGGTTGAAATCCGAGAAACGCAAAACACATATATCGTTTTTTTCTGGAGTGCATTTTTTTTTAATGATCAGGTAACAGAATTAATTTTATACTAAGCATAGTCTATGCAAAGTTTAATTCATACTGTTTTCATCATATCATTGTATTTTTTTCTTTTTTTTCTCTTTTTCTATTTTTTTTCTTTTTTTTTCATCAACAACATCAAATCTGCGACTTAATTGCCGCCAATATAAATTACAATTGTAACTAATTATCACTGAACATAGCTATCTGATATGACTTTAAAGGCTCAAAAAGAGCGCTTATTTAAGTCAGTTTTAAAACTTTTCTTGAATGCATCCAAAGAATCGACAGTTACTTGAGATGGGAGTAGATTGTTTCAAGGTATAACCACCCTATTTGCAAAAGAAAATTTCCTTGCATTAATTCGGCAGTCTTCCATTGTCAATTTAAATGGATGACCACGGGTGGGCTGCAAGTTAAACTTAAAAAAATCATTGGCTAGCAAATTGTTTAAGCAATGTATAATTTTATAGCACTCATATAAATCAATTATGTCTCTTCGATCTTTTAATCTTTCTAAACCTAGGTAATTCAGTTTATGTTCATAACCAACAGGTAACAACTTGCATTTATAAAACAAACGTCTAGTGAAATTTTGTTGCACTTTTTCCAAAATGTTTATATCCTTTTGTAAATATGGGTTCCAAACTGCACTAGCATACTCCAGAATTGGTCTAACATAGAACTTATATGCTCTGAGAAAATTATTTCTAGAGTTTGAATTGAAACTTGAAATTGAATTTTACCCATATCGTTTTTTTGATTTTGAAGGAAAAATAGGTAAAAAACGCTAATCTTAGGTCAAAAAGCCCTTTTTATAGCATTTTTGAACTTTTTATTGCTTAAAACAATTATTTTGACCTCAAAACTTAAGTTTGGAAGCAGTTAAAAGTCATTTAAAAAAAAATTTTTTTTTTCATTTTTCCAAAATTGGGGGGGTTAACTTTTTCTCCCCCCCCCCCCACTTCTGAGTGGGGGGGGGTTAAACCCCCCTTCTCAGAATTTGGGGGGCCCCCAACCCCCCCCCCCCGTGCCCATGTATGGGGGTGGTTACCCGGGGTAATCGAATTTTGAATTCTAGGAGGGGGGTCCCAGGGGGGTCTGGAACCCCCCTAGCCTTTTCGCGGGGGTCGACCCGGGGTGCGAAATGTAGCAATCTAGAGGGGGGTCATGTGGGGTCCGGTTTCCAAAGCAAAATAGTTTTAAACCGTAATAACTTTTAGACCTGTGCACGGTCTGGATGGAAATGCCCTTCCCGTTTTATTGGAGGATTTGCCACACCCCGTGTTATTGCCCCCCGCCAAAAAATGAAAAAGTACCCTAAAATTATAACGCCGTTTTTGACCTATGATGACGCCATCATCGCGAATTGTTTCAGTTTTTAGCCTATTTAAATGTATTTTAAGTCATTTTAGACCTATTTTTAGCTTATTTTCGCTTTTTCTGTCTCTTTTTTTTCCTTTTCCCTTCTTTTTTCTCTTTTTTCTCCTTTTTTTGTCCTTTTTTTTCTTTCCCCCCGGCTGGCCCCCCGTTTTATTGCCCCCCGTTTCAAAAAAGTTGCCCCCCGTGCCCCCCATTTCGGAATTGCTCCCCCCGTTTTAACCCCGGGGGGGGGGTGGGCAGTGCACAGGTCTGAACTTTAATAATTGTTCTTTTTATAGGATAATACTGCATTATTGAATAAAAAGCCAAATTCATATATAAAAAGGGTGTAAAAGCATGAATATGTGATGAAAATTCACGTTTTTGGAAGAAAATTTAGTATAAAAAAGGAGAAAAAAAGAGAAAAAGAAGGGGAAAAGGGGAAAAAAGGGACAAAAAAAGCGAAAATAAGGAAAAAATAGGTCTGAAATGGCTTAAAATACATTGAAGTAGGCTAAAAACTGCAAAAAATTGCGATGATGGCGTCATCATAGGTCAAAAATGACGTCATAATTTTGGGGTATTTTTCATTTTTTGGCGGGGGGGCAAAAAACGGGGGAGCAAATTCTCCAATAAAACGGGGAAAGCATTTCCAGACCGTGCACAGGTCTAAAAGTTATTATGGTTTAAAACTATTTTGCTTTGGAAACTGGACCCCACCTGACCGCCCTCTAGATTTCAAAATTTCGCACCCCGGGTTGACCCCATCGAAAAAGCTAGGAGGGTTCCAGCCCCCCTGGGGACCCCCCTCCTAGAATTCAAAATTCCGCCTATACCCCGGGTGACCACCCCCTACATGGGCACGGGGGGGGCGGGGTTAGTGGCCCCGAAATCTGAGAAGGGGGGGTTAACCACCCCCCAACACAGAAGTGGGGGGGGGGAAAATTAATCTCCCCCCAATTTTGGAAAAATGAAAAAAAAAAATTTTTTTTAAAATGACTTCTAACTGCGTCCAATCTTAAGTTTTGAGGTCAAAATAATGTTTTAAGCAGTAAAAAGTTCAAAAATGCTATAAAAAGGGCTTTTTGACCTAAGATTAACGTTTTTTACCTATTTTTCCTTCAAAATCAAAAACGATATGGAAAAAATTCAATGACTTCAAACGATATGGGTTTCAATTCAATCTCTAGAATAATTTTACTCCGCCCCTAATTTTGTGTTTAACCCTCACCCAACTCCGGACCAACTTGACAATGTATGTTTGGAACCCTTATTTAGAAAAGGATATAAACATTTTAGAAAAAGTGCAACAAAATTTCACTAGACGTTTGTTTTATAAATGCAAGTTGTTACCTGTTGGTTATGAACATAAACTGAATTACCTAGGTTTAGAAAGATTAAAGGATCAAAGAGACAAAATTGATTTGTATGAGTGCTTTAAAATTATACATTGCTTGAACAATTTGCAAGCCAATGATTTTTTTAAGTTTAACCTGCAGCCTACCCGTGGTCATCCATTTAAATTGACAATGGAAGACTGCCGAATTAGTGCACGGAAATTTTCTTTTGCAAATAGGGTGGTTATACCTTGGAACAATCTATACTCCAATCCAAGTAACTGTCGATTCTTTGGATGCATTCAAGAAAAGTTTTAAAACTGACTTAAATAAGCGCTCTTTTTGAGCCTTTAAGGTCATATCAGATAGCTATGTTCATTGATAATTAGTTACAATTGTAATTGATATTGGCGGCAATTAAGTCGCAGATTTGATGTTGTTGATGAAAAAAAGAAAAAAAATAGAAAAAGAGAAAAAGAAAAAATAGCAATGATATGATGAAAACAGTATGAATTAAACTTTGCATAGACTATGCTTAGTATAAAATTAATTCTGTTACCTGATCATTAAAAAAAAATGCACTCCAGAAAAAAACGATATGGGTATTTTGCGTTTCTCGGATTTTAACCCCCTCCCTAATTTGGGGTTTAACCCCCCACTCCGGACCAACTTGCCCATGTATGGTTTTAAGCAATAAAAAGCTCAAAAATGCTATAAAAAGAGCTTTTTGACTTAAAATTAGCGTTTTTTTTACCTATTTTTCCTTCAAAATCGAAAAACGATATGGGTAAAATGCACTCCAGAAAAAAACGATATGGGTATTTTGTGTTCTCGGACTTTACCCCCCCCCCTCAATTTGGGGTTTACCTCACCCGCCCGCGGGGAGGGGTCGGTGGGAGGATTACCCCCCCCCCCCCAAATTCTGCGATGCGAGGGGGGTTTAACCCTCCCCTTACTCAGAAGTGGGGAGGGGGGAAGAAAAGGTTAACCCCCCAATTTTGGAAAAATGAAGAAAAAATGCCTTTAAAATGACTTCTAACTGCCTCCAAACCTAAGTTTTGAGGTCAAAATGAATGTTTTAAACAATAAAAAGCTCAAAAATGCAATAAAAAAGCCTTTTTGACCTTAAATCAGCGTTTTTTACCTATTTTTTCTTCAAAATCGAAAACTATATGGGTAATTTGTATTCTAGAAAAAAAAAACGATATGGGAATTTTGTGTTTCTCGGATTTTCACCCCCCCCCCCCCTAATTTGGGGTTTAACCTCCCCCACTCCGGACCAACTTGCCCATGTAAATGGTTTAAACCCCCCCACTCCGGCGACCAACTTGCCCATGTATGGTTAAACCCCAAATTAGGGGCGGGGGGTTAAAATCTTTTTCCGAGAAAAAACCCCCCAGCAAAATAATACCCATATCGTTTTTTTTTTTTTCTGGTTTTTAGTGTATTTTACCAATATCGTTTTTCCATTTTGAAGGAAAAAATTTAAATTTTGAAGTCATTTTAAAGACATTTTTTCTTCTATTTTTCCAAAAAAAAAATTGGGGGGTTAACCTTTTCTCCCCCCCCACTTTTGAGTGGGGAAGGGATTTTCAAACCCCCTCCCCTTTCTCAGAAAATATTTTTGGGGGTTAACCCCCCGCCCAACCCAGTGGCGTGCCCCGGGGGGGTGGGACGTGGCGGCCGCCCTCCCCCCGAAATCCGGCGAAGCCGGATTTTTCGTAAGGGGTGACCCTTACGTTCTTTGAATTTTGGGAGAGAAAATTTTTTTTTCTTAAATATTAATACAGAAACTTTCCTGACGCCTTCCAAAGCATATTAATAGTCAAAAAACCAAATTTTCCCCGCTTCGCCGGTAGTTTAAATTGACAATTTATCTCAGTTTTTCCACTCCATTGATTTTGCCGCTCAATATTTAAGGCATACATGTTACATAAAACTACTATAAACACTATTAACCTTTTATTAACGTTTTAAACATGTTTTAAATGGATAGGAATAAAAATAAACTTAAATTTTGTTTTAATTATCATCTGGAATTAAAATTTCTAGTGTATTTTAGCGCCCGGACCCCCCTGACAAGGGGCTCTGCCCCTTGACCCCGCTGGGGGGCTCTCGCCCCTCTATACCTCACTCTCCGGGGGCTGCCGCCCCCCAGACCCCCCTCAGGGCTAGTATGTACCCCCCAGACCGCCCCCCCCGAAACTGAAATCCTGGGCACGCCACTGGTACCCGGGGACACCCCCCCCCCCAATTCTTGCCCCCCGGAGAAAAATTTTTAAATGTTATAAAACGACTAAAAAAAAAGTTTTCGCGCTTTTCGCGCGGAGAGTTAATTGTTAATTGACAATTTATCTTAGTTTTTCGATTACAAATCGATTATCCCGTTCAGTAGTTAAGGTGTGCAATTTAATAAAACTACTATAAACACTATTATCCTTTAATTAACGTTTTAAACACATGTTTTAAATGTGTAGGTATAAGAAATCTTAAATTTTATAATAAGTATCATCTGGATTTAATTTCAAGTGTATTTTAGCGCCTTAAATTAAAAATTTTCTCCCCCGGAGGGCATTCTGCCTGACAAGAGGCTCCACCCCTTGACCCCGCTGGGGGCTTCTCGCCCCCCAGACCCCCCATATCTGGGGGGCTCTCGCCCCCCAGACCCCCATATCTGGGGGGCTCCCGCCCCCCAGACCCTCCTTCAGGGATAGTAGGGCCCCCAGACCGCCCCCCCCGAAATGAAATCCTAAGCACGCCACTGCCCCAACCCCCACCCCCCCCCCGTGCCCATGTATGCCCTCCCTCCCTTCCCGGTTCCCAGAACTTTTGCCTTTTTACTCCTCTGTACCCACCGTACCCACCAAAACATCTATGAATATAATGGCTTATACCCAAAAAACTCCCGTGGGTTTTCGACCTTAGGGTCTTTTTGTACGACATCCGATATGCTCATTTTGCAGACCTCTGAACTGTCTTCCCCCGGTTTAACCAGGTTTAACACTTAGGTGGGCAGGAGTGGGGGGTTTGGGGTTGGTTGGGACTTAACAAAACGCTAAAAATAGGCAGGAACGTACCCAGAGTTTAATTTTGGGGGGGCAGATTGTAGTACAAAAAAATTTCGGCCCTCCCCCCCCGAAATTACATTAGCACACATTGGCAGAATCTGGATTTTACAAAAAAGGAATTTAGAAACCTTTTATTCAGACCTCTTGGCTAAACCCACATTGTAAACCAAAGCACATGAGCAGCATCTCGACTCCATGTTTTTTGGGGTACCTACCTATCTATATGAAAAAATTTGAGCCAATGCTATAGGCGGCTGGAAAATTTAGGAGGGGGAGGTACATAAATCAACCAAAATGATTGTTTGTTTTGCTTTTTGTGTAGTACTTATTACTTATAAAAAATATTGTACTAACGTTGAAAGAACATTAGCATCAAGCAAGATAAATAGCGAGATATATTATATGTATGTATACTATAGCGAAGCGGAAAACTTTTTTGGTTTTTGGGGGGTCAATTGGGGTACTAAAATTATTTTATATTTTATTTTAAAATTAATTTTTAAACCAATATATACTATGATTTTATAAATGATATTGCTACAATTTTTTGTACTAGTTTTACCACATCTAAGTATGCGTAATAAAAAGAATTTTCAGGTACGTTACAAGGGGAGTAAGTAAAGTTTTGTATTACTGGAGGGACGTATCCAGAGTGTCAGTTTGGTGGGGGGGGGGGGCGGATTGTAGTACAAAAAAAATTTCGAAGGGGGGGGGGGGGAAGCGCAGCCCCGTTAATTTTTGAAAAATGTTTAAAAAACAGAGATAAACGTAGATAAAACTGTATAATACACTGTTTTTGGCCTAATAATCTATTATCTAATGTTTTTAGCGGTAAAAACATGTTTTCTTAGTTAAAAATTACACTAGCACACACTGGCAGAGCCTGGATTTCACAAAAAAGGAATTTAGAGACCTTTCAGACCCTTTGGCTACACTCACATTGTAAACCAAAGCACATGAGCAGCATCTCGACTCCATGTTTTTTGGGGTACCTACCTATCTATATGAAAAAATTTGAGCCAATGTTATAGACGGCTGGAAAATTTAGGAGGGGGATGTACATAAATCAACCAATGATTGTTTGTTTTGCTTTTTGTGTAGTACTTATTACTTATAAAAAATATTGTACTAACGTTGAAAGAACATTAGCATCAAGCAAGATAAATAGCGAGATATATTATATGTATGTATACTATAGCGAAGCGGAAAACTTTTTTGGTTTTTGGGGGTCAATTGGGGATAAAATTATTTTATATTTTATTTTAAAATTAATTTTTAAACCAATATATACTATGATTTTATAAATGATATTGCTACAATTTTTTGTACCAGTTTTACCACATCTAAGTATGCGTAATAAAAAGAATTTTAGGTACGTTACAAGGGGAGTAAGTAAAGTTTTGTATTATGGAGGGACGTACCCAGAGTTTCATTTTGGTGGGGGGGGGGGGCGGATTGTAGTACAAAAAAAATTTCGAAGGGGGGGGGGAAGCGGAGCCCCCGTTAATTTTTGAAAATGTTTAAAAAACAGAGATAAACGTAGATAAAGCTGTATAATACACTGTTTTTGGCCTAATAATCTATTATCTAATGTTTTTAGCGGTAAAAACATGTTTTCTTAGTTAAAAATTACACTAGCACACACTGGCAGAGCCTGGATTTCACAAAAAAGGAATTTAGAGACCTTTCAGACCCTTTGGCTACACTCACATTGTAAACCAAAGCACATGAGCAGCATCTCGACTCCATGTTTTTTGGGGTACCTACCTATCTATATGAAAAAATTTGAGCCAATGCTATAGGCGGCTGGAAAATTTAGGAGGGGGAGGTACATAAATCAACCAAAATGATTGTTTGTTTTGCTTTTTGTGTAGTACTTATTACTTATAAAAAATATTGTACTAACGTTGAAAGAACATTAGCATCAAGCAAGATAAATAGCGAGATATATTATATGTATGTATACTATAGCGAAGCGGAAAACTTTTTTGGTTTTTGGGGGTCAATTGGGGTACTAAAATTATTTTATATTTTATTTTAAAATTAATTTTTAAACCAATATATACTATGATTTTATAAATGATATTGCTACAATTTTTTGTACCAGTTTTACCACATCTAAGTATGCGTAATAAAAAGAATTTTAGGTACGTTACAAGGGGAGTAAGTAAAGTTTTGTATTATGGAGGGACGTACCCAGAGTTTCATTTTGGTGGGGGGGGGCGGATTGTAGTACAAAAAAAATTTCGAAGGGGGGGGGGGAAGCGGAGCCCCCGTTAATTTTTGAAAATGTTTAAAAAACAGAGATAAACGTAGATAAAGCTGTATAATACACTGTTTTTGGCCTAATAATCTATTATCTAATGTTTTTAGCGGTAAAAACATGTTTTCTTAGTTAAAAATTACACTAGCACACACTGGCAGAGCCTGGATTTCACAAAAAAGGAATTTAGAGACCTTTCAGACCCTTTGGCTACACCCACATTGTAAACCAAAGCACATGAGCAGCATCTCGACTCCATGTTATTTAGGGTACCTACCTATCTACCCACCTACCTTTACCTATATAAAAAAAATCTCAGCCAATGCTATAGGCGGCTGGAAAATTTAGGAGGGGGAGGTACATAAATCAACCAAAATGATTGTTTGTTTTGCTTTCTGTGTAGTACTTATTACTTATAAAAATATTGTACTAACTTTGAAATAACATTAGCATTAGGCGAGATAAATAGCGAGATATATGTATCAATGTATGTATACTATAGAAAGTGACCCCTGAGCGAAGCGAAAGCGGAAAAAATTTTTGGTTTTTGGGGGTCAATTGTGGTATCAAAATTATTTTATAGTTCGGCGCCGAGAAATTAGCGAGGCGCTAGAAAATTTTGAATTTTTAGCCTCTGAAAACCCCCAAATCTTACTATCTGGCGACCGATTCGGGGGGGTAGCCGACCCTCAGTGGCGTGCCCAGGATTTCATTTGGGGGGGGGGGGCGGTCTGGGGGGCGAGAGCCCCCCAGCGGGGTCAAAGGGCAGAGCCCCTTGTCAGGGGGGTCCGGGGAGCAGAATGCCCCCCGGGGGAAAAAATTTTGAATTTAAGGCGCTGAAATACAATAGAAATTTTAATTCCAGATGATACTTATTACAAATTTTAAGGTTTTTTTATACCTATACATTTAAAACATGTGTTTAAACGTTACTAAAAGGACAATAGGGGTTATAGTAGTTTTATTAAACATGTATGCCTTAACTACTCAACGGGATAATCGATTTGAAATCGAAAAGCTAAGATAAATTGTCAATTTAAACTACCCGCGTAGCGGGAAAATTTTGGTTAACTATTAATATGCTTTTGGAAGGCATCAGGAAAGTTTCTGTATTAATATTAAAGAAAAAATTTTTCTCTCCCAAAATTTAAAAAACGTAAGGGTCCCCCCTTACAAAAAAATCCGGCTTCGCCGGATTTGGGGGGGGGGCGACCGCCCCCCCGCTCCCCTGGGCACGCCTCGCCGACCCCCCCCCCGCCTAACCACTATCCTTATTTTTCCCCCTGTCCGACCGTTTCGGGGGGTGGGGGCGGCCCCTCCCCCCGCCTCCCTGGTTAAGTCCTTGAAAATAGGGTATTTGAGGTATATCTCAAAAAATTTTCGTGACTCCCACACCTCCAAAATCCGGGAGGCCGCCCACCTCTGGTTCCCCAAAATCCCGATTACTGCCGACACCACCTTAAAATTTTGGGTGGTCCTAGTACTAAAAAAACTAAAAATGGGGTATTTAAGGCAGGGACGTACCCTAGGTTTCATTTTTTTGGGGGGGACCGAGCCCGCCCCCCCTAATTTTTTAAAAGCAGGGATAGACGTAGATAAAGCTGTATAATACACTGTTTTTGGCCTAATAACGTACAAGAATATATTAACCCAGACCTGTGCACTGCCCCCCCGGGGTTATCATGGAGGGGCAATTCTAAAACTGAGGGGAACGGGGGGGCAACTTTTTTGAAACGGGGGGGCAATAAAACGGGGGGCAAGCAGGGAGGAAAGAAAAAAAGAGAAAAAAAGGAGAAAAAAAGAAAGGCAAGGGGGAAAAAGGGACAAAAAAAGCGAAAATAAGGTAAAAATAGGTCTAAAATAGCTTAAATTGCATTGAAATAGGCTAAAAACTGCCAAAATTTCGCAATGATGGCGTGCGTCATAATAGGTAAAAAATGGCGTCATAATTTTTGGGTACTTTTTCATTTAAAATAAAAAACGGGGGGGAATCCTCCAATAAAGCGGGGGGCATTTTCAAACTGTGCACAGGTCTGTAATCCAAGAGAATGTATGACTGTACACTAAATTTTTGACCAAAATTTTGTTAGAAAAGTCGCACTTGCAAACGTTTGTGCGACTTTTCTTGCAAAAATCCGCCATTTTCTGATAGTTTTTCCGCGCTGCGATTTTTAAGTTTTCTTGTTAGTTAGTTTTCTTGCAGTGCGGACTGCGACTTTTTTTGCACTTAATACTGCTTTATTCGCACTGCGATTAATTTAGCACTGCAAGTCTGGCTGCACAACAAAAAAATACAGACGCTGGTAGCAGGGACGTAGCCAGAGTTTCATTTTGGGGGGGGGGGGGGGCGGATCGTAGTACAAAAAAAATTTTGGGGGGGGGGGCGGAGCCCCCCTTAATTTTTGAAAACGTTAAAAAAGCAGGGATAAACGTAGATAAAGCTGTATAATACACTGTTTTTGGCCTAATAACCTATTATCTAATGTTTTTAGCGGTAAAAACAAGTTTTCTTAGTTAAAAGTTACATAAGCACACATTGGCAGAGTCTGGATTTTACAAAAAAGGAACTTAGAGACGTTAGTTTCAGACCCCTTGGCTAAACACACATTGTAAACCAAAGCACATGAGCAGCATCTCGGCTCCATGTTTTCTAGGGTACCTACCTATATGAAAAAAATCCGAGCCAATGCTATAGGCGGCAGGAAAATTTAGGATGGGGGAGATACATAAATCAACCAATATGATTGTTTGTTTTGCTTTCTGTGTAGTACTTATTACTTTTAAAAATTATTGTACTAACTTTGAAATAACATTAGCATCAGGCAACATAAATAACGAGATATATATGTATGTATACTATAGAAAGTGGCCGCTGAGCGAAGCAAAGTGGAAGAAATTTTTGGTTTTTGGGGGTCCATTGGGGTACTAAAATTATTTTAAAGTTGGGCGCGGAGCGATTAGCGAGGCGCTAGAAAATTTTGAATTTTTAGCCTCTGAAAACCCCCAAATTTTACTATCTGGCGACCATCCCCCCGCCCCCCCCCCTGGCTGGTAGACATTTTCAATGGAGTAAAACACTTTAAAATTTGTTTTTTTTTAAAAATTAATTTTGAAACGTTGGAAAGTTATTTTATTTCATTAAAACTAAAAAGTTTTGACATCTTAACGTTAAAAAAAACGACTTTTACTCATTTCAAAAAAATAACACAAAATTTTCGCTTCGTTTTTATTATTTTTTTTGTTGTGCAGCTAGACTCGCAGTGCTAAAATAATCGCAGTGAGAATAAAGCAGTAGTGAGTGCAAAAAAAGTTGCAGTCCCCACTGCAAGAAAACTAACACTGTGTTAAAAATCGCAGCGCGGAAAAACTAGCAGAAAATGGCAGATTTTTGCGAAAGAAGTCGCACACGGATTTAAAGTGCGGCTTTTCTTGCAGAAATTAGCGATGCGCTAGAAAATTTTCAATTTTTAGCCTCTGAAAACCCCCAAATTTTACTATCTGGCGACCATCTCAGGGGGGGGGGGCGGACCACCCCCCTAGCTTTCCCGACCGTGCTCACCTATGTTCTGGTTCCTGTTATAGATTTTTGGAAAATCTCAATTCCGGTTCTGGTGTTCTGGGGGTTTCGCAGTTCCGCCCATCACTAATAATTATTACAGAGCAGAGGTTAAAACACTCTTTCTCCTTGACTAAACACAACGTTTCAAACTGGTTTTTATTTAAATAGAAAATAACAACGATTTAATAATTGACTTTAAACAAAATACTTTAATTTAGTGTAAAAAATTCGACTTTTATTAGTGATGTTCCTGTAGTTTCGTCGTTTTCCTGAACGTCAGAGCATAGGGAAGGGCTTGGGGGGTTATACCCATAGGTGAACAGGGGGGAGGGAGTTGGGGGTGTTATTGTTATACCCCCCCCCATTATAGCCGGCACCCCCCTCCTAAATTTTGGGGGTACCCCGGACACCTCCCCCCATAAAATTTGGAGGGTACCAGTACTAAAAACAGTAAACACTAAAAATGGGGTATTTAAAGTATACCCCAAAAAAATTTTGGGAAACCCCCCTCCCAAATTTCGGGGGTTGGGTATACCCCCCCAAATCTGGGAGGTTGCCCACATATAGTTATACCCCTCATAGGTGAGAAAAGGGGGGCAGGGTTGGGTCCACCCCCCCCTAGCCTCGAAATTTTGGGACCCTTCCCCCTAGACGAAAATTTAGGGGGGGGCTCCCCACAAATTTCCGAATTTTTCACCTCTTACCCCCTCTCGAATTTGAAATTTGACACCCCTCCCCTTTCGGGAAAATTTTAGGTAGTTTTTTATACTAAATTTCTTCCAAAAACGTGAATTTTTAACACATATTCATGTTTTTACACCAGAATATTGCTTTTTATTCAATAATGCAGTATTATCCTATAAAAAGAACAATTATTAAAGTTATTATGGTTTAAAACTGTTTTGCTTTGGACACCGAACCCAACCTGCCCCCCCTCTAGATTTTAAAATTTCGCACCCCGGGTCGACCCCCCGCCTTATAAAGCTAAGGGGTCCGGACCCCCCAGGGACCCCCTTCTAGAATTCAAAATTTAATTTACCCCGGGTAAGAACACCCCTCCTAGCTTCCCGGACGGACCGTTCTCACCTATGATGGCTATGACCCCCCCCCCCACGAAAAAATCGCGATTACTGCCGAATCGGCACAAATCGCAGGGCGTGTCGGCAGTGCCGACACCCGTTAAAATTTGTAAGTACCACGGACACCTCCCTCCCACTAAATTTGGGGCCCAGTACTAAAAACGCTAAAAATGGGGTATTTCGGGCATACCCTAAAAAGTTTTTGGAACACCCCCTCCGCCCTCCCCCAATTTCGGGGGTCTGATATACCTCCCCGAAATCCAGGAGGCGGCCCACCTTTGGTACCATACATGGGCACGGGGGCGGGGGGTGGGGAGGGGTTAACCCCCCCCCAAATTCTGAGAAGGGGGATTTAACCCCCCCACTCAGAAGTGGGGGGGGGGAAAGGTTATCCCCCCGATTTTGGAAAAATGAAGAAAAAAATGTCTTTAAAATGATTTCTAAATGCCTCCAAACTTAAGTTTTGAGGTCAAAATGAATGTTTTAAGCAATAAAAAGCTCAAAAATGCAATAAAGGACTTTTTGACCTAAAAGTAGCGTTTTTTACCTATTTTTCCTTCAAAATGATAAAACTATATGGGTAAAATGCACTCCAGAAAGAAAACGATATGGGTATTTTGCGTTTTTCGGATTTTAACCCCCCCCCACTCCGGACCAACTTGCCCATGTATGTTTGGTACCTAACTATTAATATTGTTATACTTGAGTTTGACTATCATTTCCGGTCACGATATTGCCGACGGCCCTGAGACTAGCGCTGACTACTGACTGATGCGGGTGCATCAGGAGCTCCACCAGACGTCTGCACACACCCGCTTCCAATACCGCCGCGATGTTCTCATTCGGACCGTCCGCTAAAAGAAGAAAAGTCATCATTTGACGATAAAATTTGAAGACCTGTGCACGGTCTGAAAAGCCCCCCCCTCCTTCCTGGAACATTAGTGGCTTTGACCTCCTCTCTTTTTATTCCCTCGGGTTCAAAAATAAAAAAATAGCAAAAAAATGACCTTTTATTACGCCATTTTCGCGAATTTCTGTTACAATTTTTAGCCTATTTTAATGCCTTTTAAGCCATATATAAGTCTTATTTTTTTCTTATTTATTATGTGTTATTATTATTTCCAACCAAAAAACTAAGGAGCTATAAAAAAACCTGACCTGATCTACTTGTCCACGATCAAGTTGGGATTTAATAACCAGAGGTCGCATTCTAACGAAACACTTATGTTTATTTCGATAAATTCATTCCAATAAAAATAAATATATATTGGAAATTAATAATACTGCCGCATATGGAAGCGAAAATGAATGCAATGATTTTTTTCTCGCGCCGCAAAACCTCCTTGCGCAAAATGAAAAATCTTAGTCCCTGCGGGTTATTTAATTTTTTTATTAAATTAATTCAACGGAAGACAATATCTATCCACCTCTTGAGTTGAATAAATTCTTTATCCTTGAAACAATAGAAAAAATTTATCCCGACTTTAATCTGGATAAAATTTATTTTTTTCACTCCCATCCTTAAACACGAAAAAAAAGTTATTCTGGGATAATTTTTAACCCGCGTCAAAATACCAGCCCAGGTTTAACTTTGGATATTCGCTCCGAATATACAAAGGAATAAAACACAAAAATGGGTGATCTGAAGGCATTGTTTACAAACCTGCGCACGGTCTGGAAATACCTCCCGTTTTATTGCCCTCTTCCCCACCAAAAAATGAAAAAGTACCCTAAAATTATGACGCCATTTTTGACCTATGATGACGCCATCATCGCAATTTTTTTGCAGTTTTTAGCCTATTTTAATGTATTTTAAGCCATTTCAGACATATTTTTACCTTATTTTCGCTTTTTTGTCCCTTTTTTCTTTTCACTTCTTTTTTTCTTTCCCCCCTGCTTGCCCCCCCGTTTCAAAAAAGTTGCCCCTCCCGTCTTTCCCCCCGTTTAAACCCGGAGGGGGGGGGGGGAGCAGTGCACAGGTCTGTTGTTTAATTAGAGCAGTAGTGTTTTATACTTTTTATGGGGGGACTTGATCAAAATAAAGAAAAATTTTAAAAAAAGCTTTTCACTTTTTCAAATCTAGATTTTTGATTTTCATCCTTTAGACACTTTATCGATGTATGAGCAGAATTAAAGCTTAACGTTATAGGTAGACAGGGGAGGGGTTGGGAAGTTATACCCTCTAATAAAAATATCTCGAAACTTAACTTCACAAAACTGAAAAACACCCCCTCACTAAAAATTTCGAGGTACCCCGGACACCATCTTCCCCCACTAAAATTTTGGAGGTCCCGGTACTAAAACCGCTAAAAATGGGGATATTTGGCGTATAGGCCAAAATTTGTTGGTACACCCTCCAATTTCGGGGGCTGGAAAATCACTGTCCGGGCGTGCAGCCCCCAATCTAAAAAGCAGCCTCTTGTTAAGTGTGTTTGCAAGTGATGCTGCGCTGCTACACATTATTGTGCAGTGCTAAATTATAAAAAATTATAATATACCCAGATATGAAACTGCCCAGCAGGCGTCGGCGAGGACTTCGGTGTCTGGCTGAAACAGAAGGCGTGCCAATGTAGGAAGAGCGGCGGAAACCTAAAAAAATATCTGCCGTGTGTTTGCCCAAATTTATTTTTATGCAAACACAATTATAGTAATTAAGGAGATTTTGTTTTTTTTAAACATTTTTGCATAACTTAGTAGCTGCTAGTGCTCATAGGTGGGCAGCGGGGGGGGGGTTGGAGGGGAGTTATACCCCTCCAAAAAATCCCGATTATAGCCGCAACCCTCCTAAAATTTGGGGTTACCCCCAGGGAAGTAGCCAAGGGGGCGGGGGGGGGGGCGGCCGCCCCCCCCCCAGAAACGGTCGGACAGGAGGAAAAATAAGGATAGTGGTTGGGCGGGGGGGGGGGCGGCCGCCCCCCCACCCCCAAACGGTTGCCCGATAGTAAAATTTGGGGGTTTTCAGAGGCTAAAAATTCAAAATTTTCTAGCGCCTCGCTAATCGCTCGGCGCCAAACTTTAAAATAATTTTAGTACCCCAATGGACCCCCAAAAACCAAAAATTTGTTCCGCTTCGCTTCGCTCAGCGGTCACTTTCTATAGTATACATACATATTATATATCTCGTTATTTATGTTGCCTGATGCTAATGTTATTTCAAAGCTTGTACAATAATTTTTATAATAGTAATAAGTACTACACAGAAAGCAAAACAAACAATCATATTGGTTGATTTATGTACCTCCCCCCTCCTAAATTTTCCTGCCGCCTATAGCATTGGCTAGGATTTTTTTCATAAAGGTAGGTACCCTAGAAAACATGGAGCCGAGATGCTGCTCATGTGCTTTGGTTTACAATGTGGGTTTAGCCAAAGGGTCTGAAACTAACGTCTATAAATTCTTTTTTTGTAAAATCCAGGCTTTGCCAATGTGTGCTTATGTAATTTTTAACTAAGAAAACATGTTTTTACCGCTAAAAACATTAGATAATAGGTCATTAGGCCAAAAACAGTGTATTATACAGCTTTATCCACGTTTATCCCTGCTTTTTTAACGTTTTCAAAAATTAAGGGGGGGGGGGTCCGCCCCCCTCCCCAAAGCTTGGGGGGGGGGGCCGGGGGGGCCGAGACCCCCCCCGAAATTTTTTTTTGTTCTACAATCCGCCCCCCCCAAAATTAAACTCTGGCTACGTCCCTGGTTACCCCGAACACCATCCCCTTCAATTTGGGGGTCCCAGTACTAAAAACGTTAAAATGGGGTATTTGAGTTTGAGGTATAGCCGCCAAAAAAAATTTAGGACTTCCCCCCCCCAACTTTCGGGGGTCGTGTTTCGGGTATACCCCCCAAAAATCAGGGAGGCTGCCCACCTATGCTAATTCTACCTAAAAATAAACTTAAAAATATTAGTTTCAAGTAAAAAGATTTTCTCGGCTATAGGCATCTTGCACTGGAGCTCGGTTTATACAAGTATGAAATATACTAAGCGTCACCATAATGGATAATTACCGTATCTCCTACTTATCTTTCGTATTATGCAGATCAACCCTCGAAAGCGCGCGAAATTTCGATCAGTTGATCTGCATACTACGAAAAATAAGTAGGAGATACGGTAATTATCCATTATGGTGACTCCATATGTTTATTGCATACTTCATGTATAAACCGAGTTCCAGTGCAAGGTGCCTATTAAAATTATAACGATCTTCTTAATTATTTTTTTTTTAGATTTGAGTTTTAGGATTAAAGCTTCTTGACTGCATTTTGATAACCAAGTCCGTAGCCAGAGGGGATTGGGGGAATTAATTCCCACTCAAATTCTGGGAAGGTAAAAAATTTTGTAAGGGTCCCCCTATGGTTTTTTAAATTAGAAAAAAAATTTTTTTTCTAAACACTCTGCAATGTATTAAAGCTATCAAAAATACATAAATAAAAGTGATTTAGGGGGATCATGAAACCTTTTATTCACAAAAATGAATTTATTAATAATTCAAAACATTAGTGCAGTGCATATTAATAACTGCAGCATTTTACTATAAAAAACCTAACTAAATTGAATAAAGATTTTTTATTTAAAGGAAAAAAGCATTTGTTTTTTTTAAATTAAAATGTCATATAATAATACCTTTAAACTATTTATTGATAACTTTTATCTATTAAAAAAAGAGAAAATAAATCAGAATTCTGTACTTAAACTTAGGTTTCCAGGTGCCTTTTAAGAGCTTAAAAATGAAAAAATTTTTCACCCCGAGGGGCATTCTTCTCCCCGAACCCCCTGACAAGGGTCTCTGCCCCTTCACCCCCTGGGGGGCTACCGTCCCCAAAGCCTCCCCAACGCTCGCCCCACCGTACTCCCCTTGTGGGCACGTATAAAGCACCTTCCGAACCCCCCCCCTCAATTAAAATCCTGGCTACGATCATGATAACGAACCTATACCTAAGTATCAACTTAACTCAGTAAAGAAGCCTGCCTCTGCTTAGCTCAGCTTAAAATTAGCCAAGAAGCCGTTAAAAAGCTTAAAATTCCCGAAACTACAAAACCTTAACTTTTTATTTTTTTGTTTTCTTGTATCTTAATCTTTCCAGACCTGTGCACTGCCCCCGGGGTTTTATTGGGGGGGGGGAATTATAAAACGAGGGGGGCACGGGGGCAACTCTTTTTAAACGGGGTGGCAATAAAACGGGGGGCAAGCAGGGGAGAAAGAAAATAAAGAGAAAAAAAGGAAAAAAAGAGAAAAAAGCAGGGAAAGAGAAAAAAGGGGCAAAAAAGCGAAAATAAGGTAAAAATAGCTCTAAAATGGCTTAAAATACATTAAAATAGGCTAAAAACTGCAAAAAATTGCGATGATGGCGTCATCATACGTCAAAAATGGCGTCATAATTTTAGGGTATTTTTTCGGCGGGGGACAATAAAACGGGGGGAGGCTAATCCTCCAATAAAGCCGGGGGGAGCGTTTCCAGACCATGCACAGGTCTGATCTTCCCATATTATAAAATTAAAGTTGATGATAATTATCATTTTACACAATTTAAAACTTACAACAAACACGGAATAGTGTGAAAATTAAATTTACATCTTTAAAAGAAATGATAAATTACTAGTACCAGGTACCAAAATAATAATATCAAATAATAAAAAGAATAAATTATCAAATAATAAAAAGAAAATAGTAAAGTTAAAGAATAGATTATTTTCTAACAAATTATTGTATTCTTTTTTGTATTTTTAAAAAGGAAGGAAACCAATACATTTTTCGCTGCAAAAGCAAAGTAACATAAAATTTTGGCTTGTATTCGATACGCATCTGTCTATTTACACTTACAATTGTGAAGTCAGGCTGAGGGTTCTTGCCGCGACAGAGGTTCGAAAGGACCCAGGTAGCATTTTTCAGCAAGGAAAGTTTTGTTGTGCTGCCAAGTATATCCAGAAGGGGTATGAGCATGCCTAAAATACAAAATTTTTTCATGTCGAACACAGAGGATCTACATAGATGAAAATGGGAGGGTGAGGCCCTGGACCTGGTGAGGTCATCCCCCGGAAAAAAAATCCAAGGCCCCTTTCATCCCAAATTTTTAATTTTTTTACATTATTGACCTCTTAAATTTTAAGTCTGACCCCCCCCCCCCCCGTGTGAACTCTTAAATTTTAAGTCTGAACCCCCCCATGAAGAAAGTTTTAACTACTTACTTTATTTTTTTATTAATTTTATTTAGGACCCCCCTAGCTTGGTTCACCAATTTCATCTATAGCAGTCTGGCTGAATCCCGTGGTATGGTAACTTTAATAAATAGTTAGAAAACCGCAGTTTTAAGGTTACAAACGTTTGTTTTACAGACGGTTGTGAACTAACGTTTTATAATTATTCCTGCATTGCTTAAAGGTGCGGTGCGGAGTCAAACTTTTTGTCTTCGATTTTGATAATTTTTTGTGAAAACCTTACCCCGTCCCCAATAGCCCTCAAATTCTTTTCAACAAAATATCTCCAGCGGTTCAGGAGATATGACCTCCCTAAAATGGCGATATTTCGACAATTCTTTACATGACAGATTGCTCAATGGGTATACCGATTTACGTTACGAATTATGCTTTCGAAGAAAGCGGCTACATTATACTTTAATTTGATACCTTGATTATTAAGATCGGTGCAATATTTGTCGAAATATTACGTTTTCCGTTTTTTGTTAACTGGCATTTTTTTGTTACAAACACCAAACGACGGCAGTGATTTTGTGAAGTTTGCCCAACCTTTCTTTCCTTCACTTCGTGTTTTTAGCGAAAAAAATCGATGGTTTTTTGTAAGAAAAACCCAATATCTCGACAAATACTGCACCAATCATAAAGATCAAGGTATCAAATTAAAGTAGCCGCTTTTTTGAAGTATGTAATTTGTAACTTAAATTGTTATACTCATTGAGCAATTTTTCACGTACAGAATGGTCGAAAAACGCCATTTTTGGGGGGTCAAAACTTCTGAACCACTAGAGATATTTTGTTAAAAAAATTTTTGTGGCTATTGGGGGCAGGGGTAAGGTTTTCACAAAAAATTATCAAAATTGAAGACAAAAAGTTTGATTCCGCACCGCACCTTTAAGTAACGTTAAACTTTTTGTAACGCAATTTAAAAGTTTCAGGTGTCGAATAAAATTACATAAATTTTCCGTTTGCGTAATTTTTAATTCAGCAATTTTGAACATAAAAAGTACCTAAAACTTATCTTCCCTATGCAGATTATGCAAAGGGCAGGCGCTAAGACAAGCCAGGAGGGGCGAAAAAGTTTTACCCCTATAATGATTAAAAAGAGTCGTCGTGTTATGGGTCGTCAAAAAGTAAAAAACTTAAGCTTACCAGCATCCAGACAGTAGTCACGACAAGCGGGATTATCTCCAGCGATATTTCCCAACGCCCACACAGCCTAAATATTAATTAAAATTAATTTAAGTCTAAAAACCATTAGGCGCGGTGTGAAAAAATGCAAATTCATTCAAGGTTTAGTTTTTTGACAGAATGATAGTAATAATCGTAAATAGTAGTTAAGCTAAACTCCTCTCTTACATTTTTAAAATCCTAAATCTTTTATCTGAGTTTTGCTTCCACTCTTATTTAATCAGCTAATTGGGATTAGGAAAAAGAAAAACTATGATGTCATTTAATAACCCCGGGACGGTTTTGGTACCAAAAGAATTACGGTGGTGTGATTCTGGTACCTCCAATGAAATGCTATACTTTCTGCTAGCTTGACCACTGCACGTGCCAAGCACATGTTGCCATTTCTTTGAATTTATTTTATTTCTTGGAAATTATCGTTCTGGCCGATTGATGACCTTTGGAAATACACCACCCACACGGTTTTAAAAAACCTCTGAAGAATTTAAGCTTGATCTTATCTTTTCAAACTTACTTTCTTAAATTTGTTTTTTTAACTTAACTTTATGACAATAAATAATAAAAGGGATAATTATTTGTTAATAATCTTACAATATTTTAATAACCAAAATAGCCAAAAGCACACTTCCAGCCTACCTCATCAGATAACTAAGTGGTTACCTCATAGGCAGAATCAGCTAAACAATTTTCAGAGACTTAACTTCTAAAGCCAGGATAGTTACCACAAAAAGGCCCCAACTGACCATCTACACCAAGAGACCACAGTGCTACCAATAGAAAACCACACCAACCTTCTCTGAACACAATTTTTAGCAAAAACTATGCAGCCAACCAACACATCCATCTAACAAAATCACAGCCAATGATCACAGACCAAGAGAGATGAAACATACCCTCCAATCAAAATGGTAAATGGTGACGAGGCGTTTGATCCTAAAGACTCTCACGGGATGCTGAATGTCGCGCTGGCGTTTTTTTATTACGCAAACTTTCGTTGGCAGTTTTCAAAAAATTGAGAAAAGTTTTTGGTTTAATCTTAAAGTTAGTGTATTTAAAATAATTAAAATTAGTGTTTTTAAATAAATTAAAAATGTATAATAATTCGTAAATGTATTCATGTTTATCTCTGTTAATTTTTTTTTCGAAAACTTCAAATGAAAGTTTGCGTAATACAAAAACACGAGCGTGACATTCAGCATCGCGCAAGAGTCTTTAGGATCTAACGCAACTTCTTTCGCCAGACGCTCTTTTTGAACGCGCTTTAGGATCTAACGCAACCAAATCATCAAAATTCGCACCAACAGCTAAAAGTTTGTACAATCACATGCTCATGGACAAAACCATCCAATCAAACATTCACTCATATTTTGTCAAAGAAAACATTTCGCAACTCCAACCTAATGCGCAATTAAAATGAAAACCGTCTCCAATTAACATAAGCGAGCAACAACTCCCCAGGAAGTCAAGAACCTTCCTAGTACAACTTAGATCCGGACACTGCAACCGCCTTAACTCGTTCAAATCCAGAATCAACAACTCGATTAAAAACGAATATCCCCACTACAGGGGCAAACCTCATGACGTCAAACACCTTTTTATATGCCCTAAAAAGCCAACGACACGACACTCAAATTAGAAGATCCAAGGGAAATACCAGTGGGTGCGGACAGGTTGCTAGAGGCTATCACTTGATGCTCAGGCCATCAACAACAACAGGGTTTGATTTTGGGGAGGGGGCGGGCGAATTGCAGTGCAAAAAAATTTGGGAGGGGGGATAGTGTTTGGGCGGGGGAGAGGGGGGCAGTGGTCTCTCCTGCCCCCCCCCCCCCCTCCGGTTACGTCCCTAATTTTTTGAACTTACAAAATTTAATAATTCTCATTGTTTGCTTTGAGATTTCATCACTGCCTAACTTTATCTCGTGCTTTTATATTAACAAAAAAAATATCTTATTTTTATAACCTGTTCTTTGACTTCTTCGTTGGGAGATTCTAGTAGAGCGACTAGAGCGGGTATGGCTCCCGCTGCGATGACCCTCTCTGTTTGCCATGAGGTTCCGCTTGCGATGTTTGTGACAGCCCATGCGGCTTCAAACTAAAACGAAATCTAAACTTTAAAATTTAGTCATTGCCAGCGCCTACAGATAAGTGGCGTTGAAAATTAAACATAATAGTGCCGGAGGTGGGGGTTATGGGAGGTTAACCCCCTTCCAATCCTCCAACAAGGCTCCCCCTTCCCCAACCCTAACTAAAAGATGGCCTTTATACTCTATTACCCCTGATCATAGGTGGGCAAGGGGGGGGGGGTTATTATAATCATACATGGCCACCGGGGGGAGAGAAAAAGTTAACCCCAGACCTGTGCACGGCCCCCCCCGGGGTTAAAACGGGGGGGGGGGTTGCAGAAACGGGGGGGGGGGGGCGGGGGGGGGGGCAGCTTTTTTGAAACGGGAAGGGGACAATAAAACGGGGGGGGGGGCAAGCAGGGGGGAAAGAAAAAGAAGAAAAAAAGGGAGAAAAAAAGAGAAACAAAGAAGGGAAAAGGAAAAAAAGGGACAAAAAAAGCGGAAATAAGGTAAAAATAGGTCTAAAATGGCTTAAAATACATTGAAATAGGCTAAAAACTGCAAAAAATTCGCGATGATGGCGTCATCATAGGTCAAAAATGGCGTCATATTTTTAGGATACTTTTTCATTTTTTGGCGGGGGGGGGCAATAAAACGGGGGGGGGGCAAATCCTCCAATAAAACGGGGGGGGGCATTTTCAGACCGTGCACAGGTCTGTAACCCCCTCCAATTTTGGAAAAATGAAGAAAAAAAATGTCTTTAAAATGACTTCTAACTGCCCCCAAACTAAAGTTTTGAGGTCAAAATAAATGTTTTAAGCAATAAAAAGCTCAAAAATGCAATAAAAAGGGCTTTTTGACCTAAAATTAGCGTTTTTTACCTATTTTCCCTTCAAAATCGAAAAACGATATGGGTAAAATGCACTCCAGAAAAAAAACGATATGGGTATTTTGCGTTTCTCGGATTTTGACGCCCCCCCTAATTTGGAGTTTAACCCCTCCCCCCACTCCGGACCAACTTGCCCATGTATTATTATAACCCCCAAAAAATCCCGATTATAGCCGACACCCCCCCTAAAGTTTAGGGGTACCCGGATACACCCTCCCCAAAATTTGATGGGTTCCGTTCCAGTACTAAAAACGCTAAAAATGAGGTATTAGAGGTATACCCCCACCTGTGCTACATACATGTTTTTTTTTGAGGGGGACAGAGGGGTCCACCCCCCTAGAGCAAAATTTTGGACCCCCCCCCAGAAAAAATCCAGGGCCCCCTTCCCCCCCAAAGCTCGAGAGCGGTCCGGCCTGACCCCTCCCCTAGCGAAGCTGACCCCCCCCCCTCCAGACCAATTTGGAAGTATATTTTTTATTTACTGTCAAAAACACGGTTTTTTAGTTAAAACAGTGTTTAAATACACTATTTAGGCCTAAACAGGCGGTTTTAGTACATAAAATTCAATATTAGACCTAAAAACACAAACTATTGAGTTAAAAAAATTTTGTTAAACGATTTTGGACTTCCTGACTATACATGGGCACGGAGAGGGGTTAACCCCCCAAATTCTGAGAAGGGGGGTTTAACACCCCCTCACTCAAAAGTGGGGGGGGGGGGAGAAAAGGTTATCTTGGAATTATCTTGGAGTTATCTTATCAATTTTGGAAAAATTAAGAAAAATAATGTCTTTAAAATGACTTCTAACTGCCTCCAAACTTCGGTTTTGAGGTCAAAATGAATGTTTTAAGCAATAAAAACCTCAAAAATGCAATAAAAACGGCTTTTAAACCTAAAATTAGCGTATTTTACCTATCTTTCCTTCAAAATCAAAAACCGATATGGGTTAAATGCACTCCAAAAAAAACACGATTTTTTGAAAAAAAAAACACGGTATTTTGCGTTTCTCGGATTTTAACCCCCCTAATTTGGGGTTTAACCCCCCACTCCGAACCAACTTGCCCATGTATGCCCCTGACCCTCCCCCCCTAAATTTAAAATCTCGCTCTAAAAAGCTAGAGGG
>JASAMX010013379.1:25000-60005 GCA_030248175.1 Microlaimidae sp. YZB2_3 | reverse complement strand
AAAAATGATATAATGTTCTATAAGTTTTACAAACCAATAAAATCCTAGAAGTTGTATGGTATGGAATCATAATGATGATGAAAAAAATTATGGTTTAATTATACAACGACAAAATATAGAAAATTATGCAAAAGCTAATAACAAATTTGGTATCAGCCGAAAGTTTAGGTGCCAAGTTTTTAGAACATAAAACTATTTTATTGTAGTAGGTATTTTATTATAATAGATACAGGATTTTCAAGCCATAATTAGCGAATTAAGTCGTCATAAAATTTTGGAATTTTGGAGCCAAAAAATTTAAAATTTAAAGACCAAAATAAATAAAATTGGCTTAGGTTTAGGTATACGTTTTAATAATTTTATATTTTCGGCTCTGCATTCCCCACTTCCGGCTTAGGTTTAGGCAAGGGATGCAATGATTTTAAACTTGCAGTTTGAAGTTAGTCATTTTCGAGTAAAAATTATCTCATTTTTATGTTTCATAAAACCAAAATTGTTAATTTTTTAAGTTTTTTTCGTAATTTAAAATTTTTATATTATTATTTTTATGATTTTGTTATTAAAAATTTAATTTTTTTCACTGGTGTTTTCTGAAGTGTATACTAATGATTAGGATTTTGTTCAAAAAATGTTTAAAAAAGTACTTTAATTTAATTACCTAATTTTTTTTTAAAAATAAAATTGAATTATCCCTATCCCCTTAATTAATTCGCGACAGTGTATTTACCGAAAAATATTTAACACGTTCCCTTGTCATTGCAATAGTACGGTAGAAAAATGGTGTGTTTGTGGGTATTAAACAGAATTATAAGACTGTTGTAGTTTCCAACAGGGGCTGGGAGGAGTTGTTATCAAAAAGAATCGTTTAATTCCCTTCCTCCACTTAACTACAAAATTAACTTTTAAATCGGAAGACAGGATTTCCTATAATGCGATTTTCTCGCCGAAACCCAGAAATATCGTCCAGAAAGCTCGTTGAACAAAATTATTTTACTATGCAATAACCAAGTAATTCGCCCAAACTAAAAATGTCATAAATGTGTTTTGCAATAAACGGAAATATTTAGGTTGTCCCACAGTTATTTTTTTAATTTACTGTAATAGGTTTTGTTTCATGTGTTTATATTAATTTACTTGTTAAAAAAACAAATACATTAAAACATATTAAAGACTTGAAATACAATACGGGTCGAGTCGACCGATACCCATTGTGATTTTTGGCCAAAGAAACTGACATTTTTATACTAAATGAAACGAACCGTCTGTTGCTTGGCTACTGTCTTCCAGTTGTTTTTAAAAATACCGTCGTAAGTATATCGTTTTTCCCATAATTTTAATCCGCATGGAAAAATTTTATAATAAAAAATATTTTTAAAAAAATCAAAAATTAATTTTAAAATTTAAATAGTAAAATCTGAAGGCAAACATTTGAACGTATTACAAGTGTTATAGGTATTTTTTTTTATCAAATCCGTTTATCAATAACGTAAGCAGTTGAGTGCGGCGGGGTCAGTTTTCTGGGAGGCGCAAATTGAATTAGTGTGTTAGAAAACTGTACGGGGGCGACCTCTGGGGGCAATCGGGCTGAAACTGAACGATCTTGGCAGTTGTCAACGGAATCGACAACGGGGTTGACAGAATGGCAAACGGGATTAGACGGAGTTGCCCGGCTTAGTCAGTGCTCAGCGTTCTAAAAGGAGATTTAACACGCGTCACTAAACTTCACTTTAACTTTCCGATTCCTTCAAACTATCTATAATAGTCGTCGCCCAACATTACATAACTTGCACAACCAATAATCAGTATATGGGTAGATTTTTTTTGCTTTATATGCAAAAATCCTATACTGGATGATGTTATTTATTGACTAAGCAATGCGATGTTGGAAAATACACATACTTAAAATTGCTTGTTAAACTGTCCATAGGGTAAATTACGGGGTCTTTAGAGCCGTAAGTTGAAACTTAGAGCCGCCACAAATATTAGGGAACTTGGAGCCGCGAAGAATAAAAACTTGTAGTCCTTAAAAAAATTTGTTTTGGATTAAATTTAGGCGTCGCTTAGGCACTAAGGATTTTTTTCTTTCGGCTCTTAGTTTGCTGTTTGACTTTAATTTCCAGGCCAAGTTTCCTTGGCTTCATCGGCCTTAACTTATAGGTTAATTAGCTTTACAGACGGTACGGGGTCTTTAGAGCCACGAGCAGGGAACTTGGAGCCATCGGAAATTTTTGAGAACTTGGAGCCACGAGCAATGGGAACTTGGAGCCTTTCAGAAAAAATAGGTTTGGGCTTAAATTCACGTTTCGCTTAGGCTTAGGTACACGTTTTAGCGGTTTTTATTTTTGGCTCAAAGTTCCCAATTTACGGCTCCAAGTTCCCCCTTTACGGCTCCAAGTTCCCTATTTTGGCTCCAAGTTCCCTAGGCTCCATCTTCCCTAAATCTTACAGACTTAATTTTTGGCGTTCCTAACGATTTAAAGTCGATAGAGCCGAAAGAACTTGGAGCCAATTATAAGAAATTGGGAGCCGTAATTGGGAAACTTGAAGTATTAAGTTGGAAAACTTAGAGTTGAATTCGTTTTTTATAAAGATATGTCGAACAAAACATGAATAAAATTTAAGTATCCTTGATTTAAAAAAAGAAGAGAATATGTTGGAATAATATTTTTTATTAAACTAAGGGCTAAACCACCTTTCTTAAAATGACTAAGTCTAGGTTACTGAGTTAGGTTTAGGTTTAGGCTGAGTTTTAGAAATAGGGTTTAACGGTTTTAAAATTTCGACTGCAATTTCCCATTTCCCAATCAAAATTTATTTTTCGCCAAATTTTTGGCTCTGAGTTGTAACTCTTACTTTCTTCAAATTCAACGACCCTAAGTCAAACCCAGAGTAAAGCACAAACAGATAGAACAGACAGTTTTATTATAAATAAAACAACAACAAACTGCAGTATGGTACAGTATGTGTATTTCCCCCCGAACTTTCTCCATATCTGAATGTGCCAAACAATGGTGTTAACTCAGTCGGCTTAATAAACGGTTTATTTAGGATTGTACAAAATACAATGAATATGCCCAGTTTAAAAAAAAATCTACTTAAAGCCCATCCGGTGGTACGGAGTCTTTGCTTCGTAAGCAAGAAACCTAGAACCGTCAAAATTTTTTAAAACTTAGAGCCTCAAAAATAGGAACTTGAAGCCGAAAGTAAAAAAATGGTTTGAAGTTACGTTTTGATTTAAAAAAATAAACTTTGAAATCAAAGTTTATTTTTCCAAATTTCTGGCTCTGAGTTGCAATTCTAAGTTCCTTTGGATTCAACGACTCCAAACCAAGCCCAAAGTAAAACGCAAACAGACAGAACAGACAGTTTACTTAAAACTAAAACAATAACAAACTGCAGTATGGCAGTATATGTATTTTCTTCGGACCTTCTCTATATTTATACAAGGTTCAGTTGTTGTATAAAGTACAATGAATATGTTCAGTGAAAAAGAAGATCCGACTAATTAAGGACCGCCTGACTTTCATGGTAACCGAAAAATAACCCCCGGCTAAATAACAAGATCAACATCAGCGCCACGACAATAGGTTTTAGCAGAGGTGGACACATTGTTCATTTTAAAAAACATTTATTCAAGTCATACAACTAGTAGAGAAGTGTGTCGTCATGATTGAAGAGTGTCATTGTGATGCAATGGTGTCATGAAATGATTGGAACTCAACCACTAAGATAAGAAAGTATATTTTTCAAAATATTTATTCTGACACTCGCCTTTTATAATGACATCGGTCTGTACTCATTACATCCTTCTTTAACGATGTCACTTGTTTGTCCTGGGTTTGTGATTTATTTTTAACGAACCGTTTTTTTTCTAACATGAGTGACACACCTTTGTGTGCCAACTATATCGTGTTTTTACTATATATCTTTTTTGGTTATAAATTTATTTTTTTGGTATTTTTCAAAATATATTATTATTGCGGTTTCCAAAAATAAAAATATTTGTTAAAAATTTTTATCATAAAAACATTAGATTTATCTAACAAAATGTATTACAACAAAATTTTATTTCCAAAAGTTTAAGAATTAAATTCCTTCGATCTTTAATATTGGGCCCATCAGACTTACGGTTTGATAATTTCTAGCTTTAGTGCCAATAAGCCTTAATATAAATATTGTGGTAGATAGGTATATTAACGAAATAGTGCGGTATGGGCGAAATACGAGTTTCATTTATGAAAGCCTCTTTTAACGCGGCTTAATTTGATAAAATAGACCTACCTAGCATAACAAAATTTGGGTGAGCGGTCCCATAAGGAAATAAAGTTTCTTTCAAAATAGATGTATTCCTGCAGTATTTTGAAATTTGTAGTACTAAAAATACTATTTCAAAAATTTTTGCGGCTTTATGTCTAAAATTAAAACCTTACAAAAATTTTTTTCTTGTTACCCTAACTAATCTACATATAAAAAACCTTAGTTACGTAAAAAATAACTTAAAACAATTGTAAAGAATTACAGCAGTACTTAATATGGTTTTAGTATTGTTGTTAAATCTGCAGTTTTTGAGAAAATTTTGCAAAAATTATGTATTTCAAAATGAATTTTGATTTCTTGGTGGGACCAAAATTTTGTTATGCAAGATGGTCCATGCTGTGCTTTTTAAAAACTTTAAATATTGTGTTTTCTTGTGTTTTTTGTAGAAAACATTATTGTGAAAACATCTTACAACAACGTTTTTATAAAAAGTACAAAATAACTACCTTTCTTAATACTGATAAAACATGATCGTTATAAAATGTTTTAGAATTTTTCTTATTTTAAAATTTGTGAAATAAGCTCATATGTATGTTAAAATGGGATCTTTTTTTCCAATCGGCCTTGAAGTCAAATTAATACTTTTTTCTGACTTTCAAACTTCTGTCACATGTCTGATGCGATCAGTTAGAACGAGAACCTTCCTGTCTGTCACAAATCACAGTGCCCTCTGTGTTAAAATTAGTATTGATTTTTGTTATATTTTTAGTAAATATTCCAGTTTTAAGAACACCATAAAAATTAATCTTTAAACTTAAACAAGCGTCAGCCTATATTCTATATGCACTAGTAAAACCGCTTCAAAATATCAACAATATTAATTATAACAAAGTTTATATTTAAGGTCATTTTCACCGTCATTTCGAACCACATTTCTTTATTAATTTAAACAAAAGCTGAAAATAATTGAAACCAATTTAAATATTTTATAAGCATTTATTATATTGTAATTTTTATTATCTAGTTATATTATAAAGACAAAATATATACTATTTTATCATATATTTATTATTATAAAAACTATAATTACTATAATATTATGATTGTGGGCACAGGGTTTTTAGAGCCACGAGCAATGGAAACTTGGAGCCTTCAAGAAAAAAAATGGTTTGGGCTTCGCTTAGGCTTAGGTACATTGTAGACATTTTAGCGATTTTTATTTTTGGCTCCAAGTTTCCATCTTACGGCTCCAAGTTCCCCACCTACGGCTCCAAGTTCCCTACTTTTGTCTCCAAGTTCCAGTTCCAAGTTTCCAAGGCTCCATCGACCCTAAATCTGATTGTGAAATGCAGAAAATGTTTGAATAACGTAAAACTCACAAAGCACAAAAGCTGAATGTTCTAATAGACAAAATGGTTATAGTGTTATTATAACCTTTTAATTCAAACATATTGGATTTGTGGTATTTTATCAGTGTTATGTTTTTCCAAAAAAAAATCAACAATAAGTAACACTAAGACAATTTACTGAAAGTATAGGCACGTTTTTTATGCTGAAAATTAGTACCACCCGGCCCGGCATGCTGCCTGCATTTTTGATTAATTTTATTAATAATTAAAAAAATTCCAAAAAAGTCAGCCCGCCAGCCCCTTAGTATTAAAAATATCCACCCAGTCAAAAATGAGGCTAAAAATCATAGCCTTGACCGGCCCGATTAGAACTTTGATTTTCTGTACATTTTGAACCAAATGTATTTTATGTTTATTGGTTTGAATATAATATTTCACCTTGTCATTATATTTTTTTTTGAATATAGCAACAGTTACTTAATTAACTTAATAATCTAGTAGCACACTTTCTTGAAATTTTCGCCTATTTTTTTAATGAGATTGGCCAAAGAAAGGTTGAAAATACGGCTCGGCCCTACATGAGACCTTGCTTGGTTTGGCCTCATACTCTGACTTTGGTCTGTTATAGGTTCTCAATCAAATATACTTTATCCTTATTTGGTTTGAATACAATTTTTTTCCAAATATCGTCATGCGCAAGGCAATAGAACTGCGTATGACTAGGTAGATCCTTATGTCATATATCTAACCATATGCAGTTCATTGCATAAGTTTGCGCATGGCAAAAATATCAGCTAGTGGCCGAAATTAAAGGCTGGCCGAATTTAAGTCAGTTACCCTAAGTATTTGGTGTCACACTTACTTAAAATTTTTGTCTTTTGTTAATAAAATAAAATAAAACTTTTGTCAGTTTTTTTATTAGAAATAAGCTAAATGCTTTATGGATTTTTTGCTAAATGCGTTATAGCTAAATGCGTTTTCTAAAAATTTTCAAGACTAATTTTCATCCAAATGAATTGTCAAAGACGACAGTTCTAATAAAATGATATGCTAAAACCAAAAGGTTTGGAAAAATTGTTTTTGTAAAAGCTTTTTACATTGATAATCTAAAACAAAAAAAGTAATTGTGTAATGACAGGAGATATAGTTGCCTCATGCAATCCTGAGTGGTTGATTGAAGAATAGAATGGTGGGTGTATAATCGCTGACTGAGAAAACGTTCAAGTGGGTATTTCCATTAGTCGGACGTGCGTCAACTATTGTTCTTTTCCATCATAATGTCATCAGGTGCACAAGTGGCATCAAAAAGTGTGTGTACAAGTGTCACGGCACCTTTATCTCCTTCAACCACGTTGATTAATAAAATCGCATGTGCTTGAGAATATTGTGACACGGGATCGTCAAAGAAAAACAACTTAAAACTGGATTTATTTATGGACGAGGAAAACACGCTTGATAATTTTTTATGTTGTTTTTCTACGAATCAAATTCAAAGCTTTGTGAAATGTGAAGCATCTGTTAAATTTTTTCCATAAATCTAAAAATCTTAAGCCTTAAATCTTAACTCCAAAGTGTGAATCGGTCTTAAATGAGAAAAAAATGAAGCATAATGTTACTTTAATTTCACTCCCGTTCCATAATTCACTTTACTTCTTTTCCGTCTAAAATTTGCTTGGGTAACATCAACTTTTTTCTGGTTTAATTTTTCAGTAATTTTTTTAAGACGTTATACCATTTTTTTTTCTAACTGATGACAATTTTTTCAGACAATTGTAAAAATTGTAGTTTTTATAAAAATAAAACAAAAAATCACTTTAGTTGATATTTTTTAATATTTTGATAAACTATGAATAAATTAAAATTTAGATACATTGGTTTTTGTGTGGAAGAATGTCCTTTTTTTGCTAAAAAACTATTTTAATCAGTCCATAACAAATTTTTTGACTTTGTTTTAAAAGTTATTTTACAGACGAAAACTTCTAAAATTAAAAAAAACATTTGGATATAGAATGATTATTGAAAAATAAAATTGTCTTGTTTGTATATTTTATATTAAACCAAAATCGAATTAAAAACACTAATTAAATTAAATTACCGAAAATTCAAAAAAGGCTTCAATAATTAAAAGCTATAGAAGTGCGAATCCAATTTGGTGTACGCTCTTTGTTATAGTCACTCCGCACTTAAAATCGTCGTTTTTACTGGTTGAAAATTTATATTTAAACTTCATCATGACAATGAACATAAGATATTGAAATAATTAGTAGATTAATTTTGTAAAAAAATATTATATGAGCTACCCCCATAAGAAGAAAGCGGTACAGGTGTGTTGGGGGCATAGCTCAAAAGATTATCCAATATTGTTTTTAGGCAGATGAATAGATCTACAATCTCCGCGACTATTGTAGATTGGCTAAGACGTTTACCCAGTCCGGGAGCTTTCGCACCCGGACAATAGGAAATTGGCTTTGCTTTGTTGATCCTCCCCACTGTGTCTTAAGTAAGAAAATAAACTGGCAAGAACCTGAAGAGTCCTCCAACTCCACCTACTAATGGACCCCAACACCTTTCAGACTCAGCTCCGCGGTGGCATTTAAGAAAATAACCTTAACTGTACACCCACTTCAATTCGCTTTTCATTTTAATCATGCTTTGGTAAAAACCATTCCGTCAGTCAGCAGTTTTCTACCACACACCGGACAATAAACACCAAAAAAAACTTACTGTGTTACTCGAGTTTTTTTTAGCGGTGAAGTACGTGATAGAAGAAACGGGATGAAGCAATGCCATGGCGGTAATTAGTAGACCTCACACGTTTTCCTCTGTGTTTTGGAGGGTGCTTGAGATACATTTGAACTCAGGTGTTGGCTGGGTAATTACCCTAATGAAGGCTAAACTTTGAAAGGATTCTAAATAAACTAGCTGGAAAACCACTATCCTGATGTTTCCGTGATGTGCTGACGCGAACAAGCTCCAGAGTATTTGAGCAAACTCAAAGATCACTTCACTGCTAAAAGCCGAGAAGCCTAAACACTTTAGTCTCTCGCATAAATTCCTTAGCTTCCACAAACTACTTGGGCTACTGTACAAAGACGCGAATACTTGACAAACACCATACGGTAAGAAAGTGCCTGCAGCTACACTTTCGCCAATGTAAACTGTACTTGACCTCCAGCAACGTTTACAGAGGATCCTAGTTTTCATTCAATACACCAGTTACACATAACTATGTAATGTAACGGCAAATCCGAGGTCTATTGTCAAAGTGATAGGAACTGTGATTTGAAGCTTTTGATAAATTAAAAACTAAACTTATAATTATGAGTTTTATATAAAATATTGTCATTATTAGGCAATACAAAACAATAATTGGATTTTACATAACCGTTTAGTAATAAACGAACAGGGCC
Organism: Microlaimidae sp. YZB2_3; assembly: GCA_030248175.1. Classification (NCBI taxonomy): domain Eukaryota; kingdom Metazoa; phylum Nematoda; class Chromadorea; order Desmodorida; family Microlaimidae; species Microlaimidae sp. YZB2_3. The sequence continues at coordinate 50,989 of JASAMX010013379.1, read as the reverse complement.
TGGTTCACATCGGAGCGACAAGTGACAACGCGTTACCCGCACATTTACACCATTACATCGGAGATTTTTAGGAACTTGGAGCCTTTAAGAAAAAAATCATTTGGGCTTCGTTCTAAGTTTTGCTTAGGCTTAGTTAGAGGTTTCAGTAATTTTTACTTTCGAGTCCAAGTTTCCAACATACGGATCAAAGTTCCTTATTTTTGGCTCCAAATTCCAGCTTTAAGTTCCATCGGTTCCATCTACCCTAAATCGAATTAACATGAGGTACAAGTATTATATTTAAAATGATCTAATTTTAAAGTCCATAAGAAAACCCTAAACATCACCAGCACTAAGTTAGTTTAATAAATGGTTTGATTTTCATTAACATCTGCGTGACATTTGTATTCTATGAGTTTTTTTTACATAAGGAATTTCTGTTTCTGATAGCAAAAATATATAATAAAGGAAAAATGAGACACTTAGAACAAACTGCTTGAAAACAAAGGTCCCATTAAAATGGGATCCCATTTAAATAAGTCCCATTTAAATGACATCCCATTTAAATCGGACCTATATAAATGGGATCCCATTTAAATCGGACCTATTTAAATGGAATCCCATTTAAATGGACCTGTTTTTTTCAAAGCAGTTTGTTCTAAGTGTTTTATTTTTCCTTTATTATATACTTTTTACTAATAGTAGGATGAATTTATTTGCATACAGTTAAATAAATATTTAAATATTTTGAGTTGTGGTTTTTTAGTTTTGAATTTTGTGATTAAAATTAGCAAAATAAAGTGTAACAGTAATTTGATTACTTTCTGGGGAAGTTATTTTAGTTTTTTGTTTTTATACCAGACTGTTTCATTTTAAAAGTCAGGTTTTACCTTCCTTTTACTTGTTTTCATATAATATATATACAAATGTATATAATATCTACCAACAAACTATGTTTAACCTGACTTCTATCTGCCTCTGAGGAAGTTTTTGACCTGCCTGCTACCTGACTCCAAGACCTTGTTTGCTCCGTCTAACCTACTGGAGGCAGTTTTATCAACCATTCTTGTTTTTTACCGAGTGAAACAAAGTTTCAATATTTTTATTGACTCGAAAAAAAGCGAGACATATTTGGCTTAGTGATAGACAACTGCAAAATAAAACTGACAAAATTATAAATTGCGTACTTCAATGGTCATAAGTTCTATCTCTAAAGTTTGATTTTATTATCAATTTATTGTGCGACTTATAATATTAGGAATGATGAATTTTTTTTTACAACATTTGCTTTAGTACAACGTCTACGTGACATGGTCAATTTAATCGAGTAAATTACTGTAGTAGGAAATTAATCCAATGTTACTCTCACAGATTTGGGGCATAAATCAATCTATCAAACGATTAAAAAAAGACATTTGTGCCACGAAACAATTTAGATACTGTACATTATTATGTTTGAAGAATTTCTTTAATATTAACAATCCACAAAGATTTAACTCAACGAGCTCACAATTTTTTTAGTGTGATTATGATTTCCGTTTAAAATTTTGTTTTGATAGGAAAAAAGTGCACAAAGAACCTATTAAACAAAAATCAACTCTTAATTTTTATATAATTCTCATCACAAACCTAAATTAACTTGCAGCATTTTTTGTATTCCAAACAGGTGATACTATGCCTCGTGATTGTTACTTACGCTTTTTAAACTTCAGAAAATTTTATAGTTTTAATTATTGTATTAGCAATAAGAAATGAATTATTTTGAAAATCACATTTTTTCAAGCGGCTAAAACACAACTAAACATGGGTCGATTAGCCGCTCCGAGAAATTGATTGTATATTAACATTTATTGTTAAATATTTAAAATTCCTTCGAAGATAAATAGCTGGGTTTATGTTAAAATATATCTAAAAAAATCGCAAAACTACTGCTTAGTTTTCATTCAATTAACAGTCAGACTACAGGTACAATTGCGGTCTATGTGACAGATACGGTTGCGTATAATAACGCAAAATAGTCAGGCTTAACAGTCAAACACCTTTATGTAACCTAACCTTAAAATTTTGCTTTTTCTTTTCACACTTTGGATTAACGATAAAGTTTACAAATTTAAACTATCATGGTTTTTTACTCATTTCGTAGAATCATGTTTCATAATACTAGTTATTTTTTGAATTTGTTAAAGTTGAAAACCATACTGAGCTGTTACACTATTTTTTACAAAATTAAAAAGATTTTAAACGGAAATAATAAAAGTTCCTTATTCTTAATTTAAGGTTGTTTTCTTTTAAAGGAATTCTGATGGTTTTTTTGGAGCTACAGCACAAACCTCAAATTTAAAATTGACATAGTATTCTACACAATATACTGTATACTTTTTGGTCGAAACGTAGCCTTTTGGTTTTGAATTTAGATTTTTACAACACTTACATTGTTTTAAAATAGTTTTGCGTAGTTTCATTCCGAACTCTAATTTGGTTTATTAAAAATTATCGGAGAATTTCTTTTGTCATGAAGACCTAAGGCAGGAAAAATTTTAATTGGAACCAGTTTATAAAATTTAGTATCAGCTACCGTAATGTTCTTGTTTGTGTTCAAAATTTTTAATGCCATAATTATCGTATTAAGATCTCCTTGATTTAATTAATGCAAAAATCTTGACCGGTTTTAAATTAAACTTGCTAATGGAATTATTTAAAATGCTAATCAGAAATTAAACACTTTGCATTATTGATGTGTCACCCTGTCTGTTTTGTAATTCAAACAATACTAAATGAGCGCAATTTGCGCAGATTTTATCACTCGAATTAAAGTATACAAGAACTAAATCTCAACACTTCACAATTAATTACAAAAGGTTCACTGCACACACTGATAATAATCACAGAAAGTTTGTAGTACAATAAAAACATGAATTGCATACTCTTCTAAAAGTACACGTATTAATCCATCTAAATCTTAAATAAATTGTAATAAAATTCTGCTTCGATTGGGCAATAAAGATGTTCTACAAAAAATCCCATATGTTGTGATTTTTTATTAATGTCAGTTTTTAAAACAAAAACTGAATTTTTTAGTCGAATATCTACTACAAATTATTTTGACGCAAAAATTTTTGTTTATACAAATTGCGCTGAACTCAAAAAATAGTAAATTAACCCGAGAAAACATTTTAAATCTATTTAGTGCGTATAACCAAAATTTAAACTTCGTAAAAAATGTGTGGACCCTTATTATTTGTTAACTTATGATTTCACATATGTTTTAAACCTCATTGCGTATTTTAAATTCGACCTGCGTTATGTTGAAATATGCATTCTATTTTTGCGAAAATAAAATCAATTTCACAATATTATATTTTAAGTTTTTCGTTTTTCAAATATAAGAAAACTCCCAACCTTACAGAATTTTATAAAAAAATAAACAACATAGAATTTTGTCAAATAACGGAAAAAGTTTTCATAATGTTTTGGAAGAGTCAGTGTTTAGAAGGCCGGCCACTTTTGTACTGGATGACGTTAAAGAGGTATCCAAATCCACGGAGGAGTGGGAACCCGATATGAGTGCTGCGTGTTTTTGAGCTTTCGGTGGACTGGGACCGTCTTCAGTCTCGTCACCCGAAAGGTCCAAATCCGATTCGTCGGACTCGTTTCGGCTCAAGTTCGTGAGTCCTTTGGTTTCAAAATCTTCGTCCTTGCTCTTTTTCTGATCCGGACGGGTTTTATCTTCCTGCTCTCTGCGCTGTTTTCGCCATTTGGCCCGTCGGTTTTTAAACCAAACCTGAAATAATAAAATTGTGCGAATAAAAAAACTATTCAAGTTTAGGTTTAAATATTTTTTAATTAATTAAGCCCCTCTCAATTAAGCCCTGACCTAATTCACTCTTATAACTTGCCTAATACAGGTCTCAATTATATTTTCATTCTTAAAATCAACCTTAAAACATGAGTCGCCTTATTAGGGGCATGCCAAATTTAAGACAGCTACAATGTTTCCAAGCTACAAAGATACAATTTTTCCTTTATTTTTGTTAGTTTTATATTTTTACCATAAAACTTAAATCTTAAACCATAAGCATTGTTAAAAATGAAGTGAAAACGTATTTAACTTAAAGATATAGTTCACGACACGACATTTCAGTCAAAAAACGTTTTACTTCACCGACGAAAATGTTTTTTTTCAGGTATTATTTTACTTTTTCTACAAGACTTTTTGGTAGGAGATAATTAGTAAAAACCAAATATAATTTGTTTAAAAACATTTTAAAGCTTAAAAAAATGATTTTTGTGGTTTAAAATAAAAACATCTCAACAACCGAAAGTTCAATTTACCATTGGTATATAACCATATCGAATTTGTACGGAAGTTTTACCCTGTGTATATATGTGTTGTTTAGTAAATCTTAAATTATTGTCACTTAAATTTTTATTCCAATCCACAAATTTTTGTGCAAACTAAACTTTTATTTAAATTTTTAAAAATAATAAACAAATTTATATTTCTATTGTTGTTTTTGTAAATTTTTGAAACTTTAAGGAGCTTTTTAAAATTATATGAGTAAAGAAAAACTTCTCGCAACAAAAACGAAATCCCTAATAGAATTGTGCGTTAAAAAAGTTTTTCAAACGTTTTTCGTTCATTTAAATTGCCGTACTGAGTAAACAACAAAATGTCTAGGTTTAATTACACAATGTTTAATATATGTGTCTGCTAAACACAGTTTAAGGAATCAGAATATAACTGTAAACAAAAGAAACAAAGCGTTTTTTGCAGCTGTGAAAACAACCGATATTTTTAGTTATGACCAAAAGAGCCTGCCTTAAATTTTAGTATTTCAGAAAGACATTTACTTCGATAAGCTTTCTTAATTAAAACATATGAATTTAAAAAATAAACTTCGAGCTAAAAAAATTACTGGCACTTTAATAAGCATAAATTATACCACGTATACATGCCGAAACTACCCTAATGCCTGCGGTTTTTTTGTATGCAAATTATTTGGTTGAATTGCTTTCCGTTAGCCCTTTGCAATTTTCGTCACCGCTCAGATGCGGAGTTCATATCTCGCGGCTCAGTGTATAAGTGCGGCCGTGGGATCGCACTAGTTTATTGATCTCCACTCGCGCACTCATTTTTCCGAGTTTTAGACGCGTTTTTTACTTTAAAAACCATACAAGATTACTTTGCAAAAACTCTTAAAAACATGTGTAAGCTGTATCGTAGCTTCTTGCATACTGTACCTACCTACTGTATTTATTGTAAAATTTTTAAAAACATAAGCGTTTCGTAGTGGCGACACACAAAGGAATAAGGTATTTTTGGTGAAAACAACGGAATATGTAGGAGAACATATAATATTAAAAAATATGAAAATCTTTTTGAAGCATTAAGCATAACGTTCGCCTAAATGTAAAAAAAATCTCATAGTCAGCCAGTCACGTAAGGAGCTTTTGGAACCATCGGAAAATTTTGGCCACAAAAACGAACACTGTGATCCCAAAACAAAAAAAAGTTTATTTGCATTGGATTAAACTTCAAAATCTTTCAAAAAATATTATGTTAAAACAGTAAATTTCAGTTATAAAAAAATTCAGTTGAGATTTGAATATCAAATTTAGTAAAAAAGACTTTAAATAAATATAATTAAAAATTTACGAAACGTATTTTGCTTATAGTTTTTATTTATTTTGCTACCAAAATTTTTTATCCAGGAAATTGATTGTTTTTGTTTTATATAGAAACAGAACTAAAGTACTATGTAAACATTGTGATTTAAGTAATATTTTATCCTACTAATTTGGTAAAAAAACGCATGTCAACTACTGCGTGGAACTTTGTTTAAAACTCTTGATAATGTTTGAAATTTTTTTTTCTTATAAATATTTTCATTGTGTTCCTGGATTCAATGAGATAAATTAAATTTTAATCATTTTATGCTTATTTGTGTTAAATACACGGCTAAAGCGTTAACCTTAGTTAGGGTTTTGGTAAAAGGGTAAAAAGACTTGGTTAAAAAAGTTTTGGTAAAAAGACCTCATCAGCTTGTATAAATAAATATACATAAAATTATTATCATTGAAATATTATTTTAGGCCCTTCAAATAAAGAACTTTTAAGATTTTGCGAGAAAAGCAGAAAAACATTATTATGAGTTTTAAACAGCTTGCTAATATATTACTTAAAGCTGGTTCATACTTCCTCCTTTGGACTGTCCAAAGAACGTTTTGGTTTAAGTATTAATCAGCCTTTATTTTATACGCGTTTAGTGGACCGATCCCGTGTTTGATATTTTGACCCAACTGTAACAAATCTTGTATAAGCCCGCCCAGAATTTTTAATAAATAATAAAAAATGTCATCTAATCTTAAATACACTGTATAAGTAAATAAAAAAACTTAATTTCTTATTGAGTGCAAATTAAATGCAAAGTGACTTACCTCGACACGTTCCTCTTTCAAGTCGGTTTTTAATGCCAGCTGTTCCCTGAGCAACACGTCTGGGTAGTGCGTTTTCTGGAAGGTGGTCTCCAGTTCGGCTAGCTGTTCTTCAGAGAAGATGGTGCGGTGTCGCCGTTTTCGCTTTCCCGATAGAGGAAGCGTGGGCAGGAAGGCGGAGTGAAGGAACCCACCGTGCAAAGGGTTCAACCCACCCGCTCCGGACTTAAACGCTGACGCTAAAATTTTACCGTTTTTATACTTCATGTTTAACATATTTTCGTTTTAAAATGGAGTACTGTAACATCCAACTTTAAAGTGCAGTTAATAATCCTAGATTTGGTATAAAACTTTAAGTTATTTGGAGTATTGTAACATTTTGTTAAAAAATATATCCGTTGTCCATTAGATTTGATAAATACGATGGTAGTAAACATCATTGCTATTTTTTTTAAACATGTGCACTTTAATTAACATTTTGTATTCAATACAAAAATTTTAAGAAAAAAGGAAAAGGAAAAAAAGGAAAAAAGGAAAAAAAGGAGTTAGGAAAAAAGTATTTGGAAATAAACCATAGTCCAATTTTATTGTGTAATTGTGTTTTTTATTCTTTAATATTCGCATAATGCAACTGACATGCAATAAAAAGACATATGCACATCTTTGCTATTAATATAAACTTTTAAAAATTTTCAAACCAATCTTTGATTAATTTTAGAAATCTAAGACATTTTTGACTTTAAAAGTCATAAATAGATTAGATCAACAAATTAAACCTAGCTGATCTCAATGAATTGCAGTCTTAAATTGACTATTAACAACAAAATAATTTCAAATATTTTTAACAAAAATGGTTTAATATTAAAATTAAATACCTTAGTTTTACTAGTATATATCAAATTACTTAATTTAAAACAAAAATACAATCTTTTCAGATCTAAAATTTACTATTTTTGTATATTTTGTGAAAACGCGAAATAAAAACACTTTATAATCGCAAAACTTTTGATTGAATACAGGATTATTTTTGAAATTTTTACAACAATTGTTGCTGCCTTTCAAGTTTTCTGATGAAGCAAGGTTTTTTTATTATTAGTTATTTAAATTGCATGTAAAACATAGTTGAAAGCAAGCAAGCCATTTTTTGCAGTATTTCAATTATTAAAATTTAAAAAATAAATATTATATATTTTAGTTTAATTTAATCACACTATAAAATAGTTATTTAAGAAATTAATTTGAGTGTTTCTCATCAATTGTTTTCAAATTCTTTAAAATAAAATAAATCTTTCAGCTTTAGTGTAATTATTACAGTAGTTTCGAAATAAGTTTTGTCTATTGTGTTTTTCCAGCCCATAAATTGTCTTTCATTGCGCCAAATCTTTTAAGAGGGTGGAGACAATGGTATTCAGTGAGGTAAATATTCAATCAAGGTGGGGCGCGAGACCGAAAGTTTTTTGCTTCACATTTAAAAAGACTCAAAGGTGGTACGATTGTCTAAGCGGGGCTTAGAATAATGCCTTCCTATATATACTAAAACCAAAAGAGAAAGGAAACAATAAAAAATAAAAACTAAAAGTTGCAGTATACTATGTTTTGCTTTTTAATTAATGCCATCCGATGAATCAGGTCACATTGAGAAAAAAATTGCACTGCAGCAACAACTAATTTCCAAAGGTTAACGACTTACTGAAAATAATATTGGTTGGTGCAAACAGTTCGTTTTATGGAAAACTATTTTAAATAAAACCGTTTTAACGAACGGATATTAATAAAACTGCGTCGAAAATAAAACCGGCTACTAGAAACCTATGTTTTAAAAATTATATAATCCCAATATAAAAAGTAACAAATAAATAGAACCATTTTAAAAATATTATTGACTTGGTTTTACCCCATTCGGTATGTAATTTTATTGTTCAGTTTGTTTTATAATACACTGCATTTTTTTTAATTAGAAACCAAATTTTGGTTTGAAAGTAAACAAGGTATATAAAAATACATTCACTCTTTTAACCCTTTCCGATTATGATCACATCACATCTCAAACGCAAAATACGAATTGCGTCTCACGTTGTAGTGCATACGTAAAAGAGCAATACAGGACAAATCCACGGGGTGAAGCGCATTTTTGCGTAATATACTTTGTAATTGTTAATTCGTACAAAAATGATGTGGAATGAAAAAAGTTTTTTAGACAACTCGAGCTTATTTCACCCCCAAAAATGGTTGAATTAGTGGACAGTAATATCAGTGTTTAAAGACAAATCAATTTATATTGTGTTAGTATAAACCAAGTGTTTCCATTAACGATATATTCTCACTTATAATATTTTCCAGTCACATATACTTCAGACTACGGAATTTAATGAATTGATTGTTTTAAATAAAATGGTTAGCAAAATTTGGCCAGAAAATATAGTTAAAAAATTTAAAAAAATTATAATAATAATTTATTGAATATAATTGTTATTTTATTATGATATACGATTATGAATTTTACTAAATTTGTTGCGGAATAAAATGGCTTACAAAACTTTAATATTTTCTGAAAGGTTATCAAAACGGCAGTTGAAGCCGAAGAACTTAGATTTTTTATTATTTCTACAAAATAATTGGCAAGCAATATCATCAACACGCTAAAAATGGGTTTTATCGGACTCATTAGAGTACGGTACCTAAAAAAAATGATTAAAGCAAGAGCACTAAAAGTTTTCTTACACATTAAATCTGGCATTCCAGGGGAGCAGAAAGCGGCTGGCCATCCGAAAGAACCTGGGACAACGGCGGGTACCCGTGGAGTTTGGAAGAAAGTTGACTGTAGACCCATTCGGGCTGAGTTTGTCTGTGAGAGGATGTTGTCTATGGAGAAAGGATTGGCGCTGGAGGCTGCGGAGCTGGAGGCGCCTGCTGTACCCAGGCTTCCCAAGTAGGCGCGCAGTTGTTCTGGGGAGGCCAGATAGTAGGGAAACGCCTGGGGGAAGTTGATGGGGAAGGACATTTTTTTCGCAGAGGAGGCAGTTGAGACGGAGTGTCGCCGGATTGGAGTGTTTCGCACTGGTTAAAGTAGCTTTTCTGCCCCGTTTGCACAAATCTTTGGAATGCGGGAGTTTGTTAGCTGATGTGGGCCGGAATACAAACACCGTTTGGAGGATCCGACCGATCGGCAGCTACCGTCTTCTATCCGTTTAAGAGGGAGAGACGGAGTGGGCGGGCTGGAGAGATTATTTGGACAATGGCCGTCGGAGTTTAATTTGCTGTTAATTCGCACCTTCCCTACGATTGCCCGCTCGAGATGTTTGGCATTTACTGAAGAGAGCGTTGATACGCAAATATACTGCATCGCGCGCTCATTGGTCGAGCACCCAGTCGGCCACCTAAACCACGCCCACATCTACTCCGCCCTCTTTATATTCCCTCGAACGCGAGTTCGGCCGTTTGAGTGGTAACTGCCACATCGGTTTGAAGACGATTAGGTTTAAATTTTCAAAAAATAATAGGTTAATCTTGTCTGGCTTAGATGGGGTGGATGTTGCAGTTGCGGCGTTTCGAAACTCCAAACTAGTCTTTTTCCTATGTGTTTGCATCGAAGTTAAGTGTGCGCGCAAACTGTCCCATGCAGACTATGTAGACAGTGCGAGGTGGCGGCGGTTTAAAGATTACTTGCTTCGTTGGTTTTTCTCCAATTTCATTTGCATTAGTGGCCGCTGAGCGACAAACCATAAAATACTGTAACTATCAATTTGGCACACGCCCCGACTTTGCGGAGTCTTTGAACCCCCGGACTCAAAGACCCCGCCTGCAGGAAGTTCTGGCGTTTTAATGAGCTTAAGTTCACTTCTTCTCTGAGGATTATTATTCTTCCGTCCATGGTGTTTATTCCATCTGCCTTTATTTTTTATTGCTCTGTCATTAAGGAATTCCGATTGACGCTATATTAGTTTTAATAAGTCTCAAAATAATTTAATTTTATGAGTAATTCGCATTTAGGTGAGTAATAGTACGTTTTGTTTAAACCTATACAATAGACGTTAAAAAACAGCCAAAACAAAATATAAACCAACTATATTATTTTAGTTTTCATTTTTTAATAAATATGCTTAAGAAACTTTTATTTTCATATGAACGTTTTGTTATTGTTATTAAAATGTTATAAATATATTCTAATTTTAAGTATTACTATGCGGGGTGCCAGAACGACGTAAACCAGATTAGTTCAATGCGCTGTATTAGTCCTAAACAAAAAGATTTATAAATCTTGCAATTAATATTTTTTGTTATTATTCTTATACCAATGTTCCTTTCTAAAATTTTAATCCTGTACAGAAATATACAATTATGTTTACAATTCATGCTGTATATACAATCAAACATCGGCTAATTCAAACCTCAGGCAAGGTTAATTCCGTCACTTTTTTGAAAGCCAAATATCTTAAATATAAACTGAATTTATGAATAGTAAGTTGCTATTTATGAGTTTATGAATTATGACGGATTTCAAAAAAACTTCACAAAAAAAACTTCCGATAGCCAGAACCTTAGCTTAAATTTCATTTAATTCGAACCAGTTACGAACAAATATGAATATTTTAAAAAAAATCAACCAGAGTCAGCTATGGTGTGGTTTTTTATATTGTTTCTGTGGTGTATTTTAAAATCTCAACGCTTAACTTTGAATTATATAAACCAATATTTTGAATTGAAAATGACTTAAATAATTTGTTTTAGTCCTTCTTAGCTTATTTTAACTGCAAATTAAAATTGCTAAAGCTGGTACAGCAGAAATAATTCAAATTTTAACAACGTATACAATATTACGTACCACCTAGGTATGACCTAAGTGATATACGTCGAGGTAACCGCTGCAAAGTTTAAACACAATAATGGTTAGTCGAAAATATCACCATCATTGGACTGAGGTTTTACCATGGTAACCGGGAAAAGGCGATCGCAAGAATGGTTAATAAGGATAGCAGTTCTTTAAAAGCCCTTGAGCCAAATTATTCTTTTTGTGTTGCATATGATTAAATATTTCATATACAATCAAAGTTTTATTAAAATAAAATATTTTAAAAGTATATTTGATGGAAAAAATCTCCTAATTTCGCCCATGTATGTTTATTTGCATTCAAAAATTTATTTTTTGAAATTCCGTGTACGTTTTTTATAACAAACATGTCCCGAGCACCATACAATTGCAAACACATTTTCAATGCCAAACAATAACAGAAGTGAATAGTTGCAATTGCGAAAATACTTTCAACCCCTTTGCGATAGCGGATTCCACTTGAAAGTATTTTTTTTATTAAAAATTTACCCAAACAAACGAAAAGTTTTTAAAAACGGTTTGTTTTTTTTTTCATTTGAAAATAAAAAATTATAAAATCAAACATAAGAAAACCGTTAAAAAATAAGAATGAATGTTGAACAAAAAAACTGGTTCGATTGAAACTTGTCTTTTTAAATTCAACGCTTATGATTTAAACTAATATAATTTACAAAAATTCAAAATAGCACATATTTTATTTTAAGTTTATTGTTTTAGTTGCTTTATTAAATAAAACAAAATTTCTGGTTTGCTGAAAAAAATGTAGCAATATAAATATTTTGACGTTGTGTTTACAAGAAGCTGTGATTAAAAAGAAATACACCATTGATAGTTTACAGCATCAATTGATTTTTAGGGGACAGTAAAGTTTCATAATGATCACAATGTAAACCAAACTAGAAAAAACATATAAGTTACACAATCTAAATTACAGCTAGGAAATTTTACGTCATCGCTTCATGTGTGGATTTGTTATAAGAAATACAGAAAAACTTCTGTTAACTGTTGTCAAATTGAAAAAAAAACAACAAAAAACATCGATCCATATTTAATTTAAGCAATTCTGTTTGAAACTAAAGTTCCGAATCTGATGAGTTTACGTACTGACATTTAAATCATATTGAAACACTGTACGAAATACGCAACAGCGTATTTAGTTAGTAGTATGGATTTAGTGAATTGGAATTGGAATTTTGTATCTGAAATGGGCGAACTTGGAGCCTAGTTTTTGGAGCCACTAAAACCTAATACTGTAGTTGAGCAACACTAAACTTAATACTGCAGTTGATTTGTAATCTAAGACATTTAGTTGCCAAAATTTTGGGAAAGTTCCAAATGATTTAGGGTCGATGGAGCCTTGGGAACTTGGAGCTGGAACTTAGAGCCAAAAATAAGGAACTTGGAACCCTAAGTGGGGAACTTGGAGCCTAAAAATGGGAACTTGGAGCCAAAAATAAAAATCGCTAAAACGTTTACCTAAGCCTAAGCGAAGCCTAAATCTAACCCTAAACCAATTTTTTTCAAAAGGCTCTAAGTTCCCATTGCTCATGGCTCCAAGTTCCCAAAAATTTTCGATGGCTCCAAGCTCCCTGTTTGATGCTCTAAAGACCCCGTACCGTTTTATATCTGCAACAAGGTAATATTGTGGTACGTTTGCAGTATCATTGCAAGCTACATTTTTGTAGAAACGAAATATATCTGAGGTGTGCAGTTCAGTGGTAAATAAAAACAGGGACATGTGAAAAAATGCATGGGTTTAATTTTATGTACAAAAAAATATTTAAACAATTTAAAGAAATTTTAGCAAAGGTTAATTCAAAGGCGAACCAAAATGTGCAACACTCAGTTAAAAACATCTTATTTTATTCCGTTAATTATTTATTTTTTTATGTCTAAATATTTTAAGAATTTACTACGACTTTAATAATAATTTATATTAACGACTTTTACTTTCAGTCCCAAGTTCTACTTTCCAGTTCCGTCGGCTTCATCGACGCAAATCGTTTTGTAAGAATAAAAAAAAACTTTGGAATTTGTTGTTTTGCAATGATAAAAAGCTAAATCTAACAATTTTATTACAGTTTTTTTATTATATGGATTTAAAACCTAAATTTGGAACAAAGGTGGATACGGTAACAAATTATATACAAATAAAAATTATGAAAATCATCTTATTAGTTATCATAACACGAGGAATCCTTAATAAACCATAAATAAACTATAGATCAGAATTGTTTTATAATTTTATTTAATAATAATATGCTGTTTTAATTTATTGCGATTAGATTCTTTGTTTTTACTTTTGTTATTTTCAACCTCCGATTTTTTTAATTTTTAAGAGCAATTGCACAAGCCACACTACCAACTAAAGTGTTACTAGACGTAGTGATGTTCCATGTAGTTACAAACTCCGGAGATCCGGTATATTTTTTATTAATTTCCTGAACAAATCAACTTAACTTTTTTAACTTACCTTAAATTTTAACCCTTAAAAATAACTTTAAAAATACGGCTAAAATATTATTGAACTTTTTATTCAGGAATAAAAAGGTTTTCAATTTGGTATTTAAGAAGCGAAATTACGAAGCTCCGGAGTTCTCTTCCTTTATTACCGGAGCTCTTAAGCATGATATTTGGAGGTAGGTGCATTACTACGTTTTGGTGTTATTGTGAAGCAGTTTTTACTTTCTATGCAGCGTAAAGTTCTTTAAATCAGTATTACTGTAAGAAGTGTGCTTTGTCAGAGTCTGACGGGGGATTAAAGGCTGGTCTCAGTTGGAAATCTGGAAATCCGCGAACAGGTAGCTCGTAATCCGGGGATTATCGGGAAAGGGAGTTGTCCGGAGTGTTTTCTTTGGAGATTTCCTCCCGAGGAAGGGCAAACACAGTGGTTTAGGAGGTCGAATCAAAAATGTCTACTGCATTAAGGGATTTGACACAATGGAATAGCTCAGAAGCCTCTGTTGACATTCCCCGCAACCTGGTTACTCCCTACTCCCAGCTGCAAAGTTCCCCCCGGGAACAATGAAGGGACACACAGGTTTCTGTTTGCTCTCCCCCTGGAGTGGGGGTCTGAACGAGAATTGGGCTGGATAAACAAGAGTCTTTGCACCTTATGTGTTTGCAGAGAGTATTTAAGCAGCCCTCCCCCCGCCCGGCTTAGTCCTAGGTGGCTAAATCCAATACTCATTGACGACCACCCTGCTTCTTCACCTCCCGGTTCGCTCATTCAACCCCCATCCGCCCTGCGACCTTGTACATACATAACCACTCCAAAACCGCATAACTTCCAACTTCTGGTATTTGCTAATTTACGCTTTTCAAGCGACACTTATGCTGCCAAAGCACATTACTGCTGAAAGGATTTGCTTATTTGATTGTTCGCCAACTTTGCAATACCACTGCCCTGATTCATAAAATCCCAAATAAAAAATTTTACATTGACTTTCTGTCTATCAAAACCAAATAACATTGTGTTTGTAAAACAGGAAATATCCAGATATTATGTATATTAAATTCACGTTTAAATTAAATTGTTCAAAACACGAAAATAAGTTCAATAAAACAGGGTAAAAGCGAGGTAATTTCATAGAATTTCAACTAATAATTAAATACATAGATCGTCGACCACCAGTTGAAAATATTTTAACCATTAAATCAACTGGAGCACTTTGATTTTTAAAAATTGTGTTTTAAAAACTATACTATTTTCAGAAAAAATTATACCAAATTTTTTAAAAGAAAATTTAACAACAACTGAATAATTTTAAAATTATAATGCAAAGCCATTACGATCGTCAGAAATATACAATATACACAAAAAACTTTATCCTGACAGAATATAATTTGACCGAAATCTGTCAAAATAAGCTCTATAAACCATATTTAAAATTAATAATTAATTTTTTGTAATGACATAGCAAAAAATAGTTCATTTAGATAACGTATTTTATTATATTTTTTAAAAAAATCTCTTAAAATTGATATTAAAGGTTTACTTATTAGTACTGACATAGACACGGTCTGTATAAAATTCGATTTGTTTTGCAAAATTTACACGAGAGCAGATTGAGATCAATCCCTACTGAATGGATCAACTCGAGACTGCGAAAGAATTGGCACTTAAGAATAAACGTCCGATTAAAAAGGTGAGTAAATTCCCGACGAAAAGGAAGCACGCTGGATTAGCTACAGACAATCTATTACTGATACTGTTGTGGGTACGCGGATTAATAAGACAAAAGGAAGGCTTAACTCCAGATTCACATATAATACTCTAATCATAGACTACGAACTCATCTGTCCGCTCCCTTCTTCTCAATTTACCATAATCCACCCACAAATTATATACAGTTATAAGAGCTATTTCAGATTGATAAACAGATAAAGCCGGTCATCTATAAGTTTAAAAAGAACAATCAATTAACTAAAGTTTAGATTTGACAGTTTTTTGAATTTTTAAAGTTAAAAATACGGTTACCAAAAACCGCTAATCGGCAGTTAGAAATCAAATAATAGTCAGGTGTTAATAACATTGTAGAAAAAAACACATGTAACTAAATATTTTATTTTGACCAGGTTTAATTCTGACAAATATTAAATAAAAGGTGTAGCCGAAGGAACTTAGAGCTAGGACTTGAAGTCAAAAATAGGGAACTAGGAGCCGTAAATGGGGAACTTTTAGCCGTAAGTTAGGCACTTGGAGCCGAAAGTAAAAATCGCTATAACCAGAAACCTAAATCTTACACCAAACCAATTTTTTTTAAAGGGATCCAAGTTCTTTTTGCCCGTGGCTCTAAGTTCCCAAAATTTTGTGATGCCTCTAAATACCTGCTTGTGGCTCTAAAGACCCCGTAACGAAATAAAATACGGTTGTGGGTGTGTCACAAAAAATTGTAAGCAACGAAGTTTTTTTATTACACGTCAATGGAGCCCAAGAAACTTGGACCCGGAAGTTTGAAATTTTGTAAAAACCTATACTTACAGCATATTTAAGCTTTAACCTAACTCCAAGCTAATTTTTTAACTTTTTGCTCCAAGTTCATATTTTACAGTTCGAAAACTTAAAAATTTTCCAAAGTTTTTAAGTTTCCTGCTTGCGGTTCCAAAAGCACGACACCATTTTTAGGGTATGCGACTTTTATCATCAGCCAACTATTTTTTAATTAAAAATAAAATAAGCTACAACTTTTAAAAGTTAGTTGTATTGTATTTTAAAAGTTTCAAATTAAAATCTTTTTTCTAAATTGTATAATAAAGGTGCAGTATACTAATTCATAGTGCATTTTATTTTGCGTTTTAATTAATATTAATCGATTTATTAAGTCACACTGAGAAAAAAATTGTATTACACCAAAAATTAATTCCCAACGGTTAACGAGTTATTAACAAGAATATTATTTGGTTATTTCCAATGTTTTTTGTATACACCAGTTTTTAAAAGAAAACGTTTTTATTTTACGGATATTAATAAAACTTAATAGGAATCATGCTAAAAGCTTTAGATTTAAATTTGGTTCAATTCAAAAAAATATTAAATGAGAACTGTCATTTTCAAAAAAAATTTAATTTGTGTTTTATAGTTGGCGTGTTTTTGTTTGCTGTTATTCTGGTATTATTTGTTAGCTATTCGAAATTTTATTTAAAAAATGAAATGCCTATAAAAAAACAATTCACTGCTTTAAGTTTTACATTTGGCAATTATAAAAATATTCTAAAACACACCATAAACCAAACACCAAACATTATTTTTGGAATATGATATTTTTAAAATGGCATTATTTACCTAATACTTTATGTAATTGAACCAAATTTAAAAGGTAAGCTTTTTGGTACTTTAGCATGAATTCTATGTAGTTTTGTTAATATCCGTTCGGTAGAAATGTTTTTTTTTTTGAAAAATGAATCAAAAACACATTGAAAATAACCAAGCGGTATTCTTTAATAACTTGTTAACCGTTGATAATTAATTTTTGGTGTAATAGAATTTTTCTCAGTGTGACCTGATACATTGATTAGGATTAATTAAACAGCAATAAAAAATACAGCATGATTTAGTATACTGCACCTCTAACAGTCAATTATTGTAAATAGCACAACGTAGGCGAATTTAAAGTCAAGGCATCAATTTCTTCTGTTTTTGTACTAAAAGGTCGTGTTCATTATTTCTTACCTGTTTATTTCATACTAATCGCAGGTTTTTTTAATCAAATTTACTCTGTTTTTTGTGGAAGAAAACGGTGATTCTTAAACTGATTTACTTAAGAAAAACTAATTTTAGCATTTAAAAATATCAAATATTACATTTAAAAAATATTATTTTTAAAAAAATATGATATAACACGTATACATAAACAGCGCAAAATATCGCTATTACAAGACAATAAAACTAACCTAAATTTACGAAAAAAGTGTTTTGTTTTTAATTTTGAAATAGTTTTTCCAAATATTTCTTATATTTTGAGAAGCACTTAAGTTTTGAATAAAATCAAATATACTCTCAGAGCCCTTTTATAAAGAAAATTTTCAAGCCACATTATCTTGAAAATTTAGTTTAAAGATAAAAGTGATTTTGTAATTATTAGTTTCTGCGCGAGCATCTTTTGGTATTTCCATTTTAACTTATTAACGGTGCAGCATACTATAGGCAAATCAAACCTAGCTGACCTCGATGGTTTGCATTATTGAATCGATTATTTAACAATAAAATTATTAAACATTTTCAGTGAAAATAGTTTAATATTAAAAATTAAATACCATATTTTACCAATTATTTATTCAATCAATTGACCTACCTAGCATAACGAAATTTTGGGTCCGAGGTCCCGCCACGAAATCAGAATTCGTTATGAAATAAATATTTTTACACAATTTTATTAAGGACCAGAAATTTTACAACAATATTAAAACAATTTCAGGTATTTTTTGCTAATTTTTGCCATTGCTTAAAGCTATTTGTTGCTTAACTAAGGTTTTTCATATGTAAATTTTTTTAGGTTAATCAGAAAAACAAACATTTTGTAATGCTTTAATTTAATGCAAAAAAAGTTGCTAAACCCTGTTTTTATATTTTTTATTATTTGTAGTACTTCCAGATTGAAAATTATTAGAATAAAATGCATTTAATCTGAGAAAAACTTTGTTTCGTGTTGAGATCGCGGACCCAATTTTTGTTATTCTAGGTAGATCCATTAATTTGTAACAAAAATGCAATTCTTAAGGTCTCTCCGGACAGTTTTCTTAAGTATGGAAAATCGCGATTTTTGGCATATGAGATCTTGCGAAATACAGAAATGTTTCCATAAAAAATTAATATGGGTGTTAAAAAGGCAGAAATACCACGAATATAAAGTGCACATTTGTTATATTATTGGTAGTAGTTGAAATAATTCATATTAAAAATCAAATTGCAATTGCAAATTGATATTAAAAATCAATTTTTTTTAAAACCCTTAAAAATATTCACTAGTCAGTATTTATTTAAAAAATACTTCCAATAAAGAGGAACTGTTACCCTTTTTCACGTACGTAAAAATTAATAGAAATATTTTTGTATTGATGGTTTAATCGACCTACCTAGCATAACAAAAATTGGGTGGGCGGTCCCACCACGAAACAAAGTTTCACTCAAATTAAATGCATTTTTTCATATTATTTTTGAAACTGGAAACACTGTATACAAATAAAACATCTACTTAAAAAATTTTAGTGATCTTTCTGTATTTAATTAAGCATCACAAAATGTTTTTTTCTGATTAACCAAAAAACTTTACATATGAGAAACTTTAGTTACGCTTAATATAACTTTAAATATTGGTCAAAGCTTCACAAAAATATTCGAAATTGTTTTCATATAGTTGTTTAATCTCCAAATTCAAAAAAATTTTGTAAAAAATCATTGGTTTAATAACGAATTTTGTTTTCGCGGTGGGACCGCGGACCCAAATTTTTGTAATGCTAGGTAGGTCCATATACAATTTTACGTAAAAAATGGGGGTTAGTTTCTTTAAAATTGCGGCAAACTTGGATTTAATTTCATTTGGTAAAATTTAAAGCTCAAAATAGTATGTTTTTATTAAAATATATGATTTTTAACCTGCCATAATAGCTCTCATGCTGTTAATCTGTTGTGTGTGCATATTTTAGATTTAATAAAGCCCGTGGGTTTATAAACCTCTTTTAAATCAATTGAGCAGGTTGCTATGTGGTGCAGTCGGGAGAGCCCGTCCCCCACTGTTTAAAATTTTGAGGTCGAGCGATCGATTCCCACTGTGAACATATTTTCATTGCCACGTTTTTTTATTTATTATTAATATTTATTTTAGATCCATTATAATTTTTTCAATGAATCAAAACAAAAAAATATTTGTATATATTTAAACCGCATTTGTTTTCTACTTTATGCCACTCATTCGAATTTTCGTCGTTGGGATATTTTAAAATATTATAATACTCTATAATTGCAATAAATAATAAAATACATTTTAGGTAAGCAAAAATAATTTTTGTTCTGTATTTCAAGTGGTTCTTTTTATTGAACGATGTGGAGTGAAAACTATCCGGAGGGACCTTAAAGGGCAAAAGTTGACTAATTGCTGTATATTTTTTGAAAAGGCGGGAATTAAACAAATTATGCGTTCTAATTCGTTTTGTTAAAAAAAACGTCATAACCGTCTACTATGTCTATTGCTTATGTAGGTTCCTGTGTAACACGCAATAAAAATACAATACAATACAATACCGCACAATTTTAAATGATCCGTTCATGTCTCCTATACAAACTTAGGAGGCCAGCCAAAATGTTGCAGAAGAACACGAAGAAATTTATCTAAACTTTATCTCATTTTTCTGGTATGACAGAAAGACATAATCCCAAACAAAACGGCATAAATCCAAAATTTTTTGGATATTAGTAGCATAATCCATTTTTTACTTTAAAGTTTTAATACTACTGCTACGAGCAGGTATTAATTAAATAGATGTGGAAATAAAGGTAAGAAGATGACCCATAATCGGTATAAGTTTCAGTTGAATTAATCAATTTTATTGATTTTTCCCAAACATTTATAACCTAAACGCTTGTTTCTCAAAAATTCAAAACTGTGAGTTTCGCCCTTCTGTCATAACACCGACAATACATACAATGTATATGCCATCTGACCCAGTGCATCTGTTCCATGTAAATTTCTCTTTCAATATAGTCTCGATAAAAATTATAGACGACTTCTTAAGCTGATTTCGAATGTTTTTAATACTATAAATAGTGGGTTTTATTATTTAATAATATAACGTTAAAAGCTACAGTTCCTAAACTCTTAAACCCAACCACAAATACAAAACCAATATTCAATACCCATATTTTTACCCATTAAAGGCTGGTTCATATTTATATAAAAACGTCTTTTGGACAAAGTCCAAAGGACGTTTTTACATAAGTATGAACCAGCCTTAACAAACCGCATAAAGGGCTTGTTCTTTTATAATTTTTTGAGTTACCAATTCACTTTTTTTAGCCAGAAAATCTGCTAAAATATGCAATTTATGGTCTTTAAAAGTTGTATTTGTTGTCTAAAAAATGAATTTTGTACGCACTATGCCACTTGGATTAAATTTAGGGTATAATTTCAAAAATTTTACGGCTAAAATTACACTTAAAATGAGTCAAATATCCAAAACTCCAAATTTTTTAACAGTTGCAAGTTATATTTTTGTAATTCTTCAAAATTGATAAATTCTTGAACATTACCATAATTATAAAATCAATATTTTTACCCAATAACACACCAAAATTTTTTCACCCATATTTTCACCCAATAACACACCAAAATTTTTTTCACCCATATTTTTACCCAATAACACACCAAAATTGCTTATATTTGTTTTTTTTTTAAATTTTAAAGTTGCGATTCGCCACATATTTGACGTACTTTTTATAACATTTGATTTTCCCCAGTAAACCTGCTTTCAACTTTTTGAGCTTTAGGACGTTGTAAAAGTGTGTTAATTTTGTACATCGCTTCAGAAATATAAGAGTTATGGGCTTGAAAAACTTTTTTTGGTATTTTTTGCCCCGAAAATCAGTTTGTAACCCACTATGCCATATTGATGGTATCTACATACACTGTAATTAAAAAAAGTTTACCACTAAGATTACATTTAAAAGTTGTGAAAATATTAAGGATACCCATCAAAACTCAACGACAACAATTTTACTTTAAGAAATGGTGAATTTTGTTTCGGCGCCAACATTTAACGAACTGCACCTTTAAATGATTATGATACATATTTAACTTAATTTGATTAAGTTTACTACAACTTTATTGTTGGAAGTACGAATTTATTTTCCTCTTAGTACGGAACATTTTCTTCATTATTAGAGTCACCAGACCCTTCCGCCCGCTCTGATAGATCCTCGTCATCGCTGTCTAAGGGTAATACTCGCTTTGCTATTTCATCTATTTCTATCATTTGGTCCAACGCTGTGGTCGTAATTAAGAGGCCCAGTAGTAATACAGTCATGCCTAACACCAGCCTGTCTTTGAACATTTTGTCACCGGATGAGTTCTAAAAAAACAGTTATGAATGAGGTTGTTGAAATTTATCTGCTCTTATTAACCCATTACCGTGATTGCCCTTTTCCTCGGTTGCAACCGTGCAACCTTCGAATGATCTATGTCGTACTTTCGTAATACAAAATGGTTTTCTGCGAGTAGTGCTCAGTAAGCCAGTTAGCGAGCAATTTGAAATGATTTAAGCTGTATGGTAGTAACAAAAATATATAAAATATACCGAAAAATGTGCAACTCCTATATAAAAAATAAAAAAGGTGGCCTAGAAAGGGGTTTATAATGAGTTCTCCATTATCGATTTGTTTTCGGATAC
Source organism: Microlaimidae sp. YZB2_3 (assembly GCA_030248175.1). NCBI lineage: Eukaryota > Metazoa > Nematoda > Chromadorea > Desmodorida > Microlaimidae > Microlaimidae sp. YZB2_3. Next base: position 28,866 of record JASAMX010013379.1, on the reverse strand, counting down.
CAGTTAATCGCGGGAGTTAAATGAAAAGTAAAGTAAAGGATTATAATAGCCATTTATTGACTTAATTTCACTTCATAATATATTTTGTTTTTGTGGGTTTTGGTGTTGGATATTTATTCGCTGTGGCCGGAAGTTTGTTGTGAGTTATTGAGTGATTGTTATGGGGCTTTAGCTTTTTTTTTTTATCGCCTTTTGGCTTTGCTTTGGGTAGAGTATTTATGGAGAGGCTCTTTAATGCCTTTTTGTTTTTTTATATGGGTTGTTTTTCGGTAGTTATATTTTTTGGTAGTTATGATTTTTTGGATGTGTCTTAGGGGGGTTGGTGGTCGGAGAGGGGGGGGGTGGAGCGGGGAGGGCTAGCTTCGTTTTGGGATGGCTAGTAAAAAATGTTAAGCTGTTAGGTTTTTGATTTTTTATATAGGAGTAGTTTGGTATATACTATATTTTTGGTAGTAATATGCAGATTTTCCCGACGGATACAGTGTAATACGTAAGATATTTTATGTTGCCAAAATTTTTATACTGTACAGCTTTAATTTGCAATTTAATGGATTTCTGAGGATTCATTAGTAATTAAATTAATTAATTTCGGGCGTTATCCTCAAATTGATAAAACTTTTATTCTTTCTATGTTTCGAAACAAACAACGTGTTTCTCCGTCAGGAAAAAGCTAAAACATACACAATACAAATAAAGCTTACAAAAACATTTTAGATACATTACATAATCAAGTACAAAGGTGTGGTAAAATTTACGAAAACAATTTTTAAAATATATAGAAAAAGTTATATTTTTGGTAGTGTTATTATACTTCAAAATTTTTTTAAAAACTGTAAAAGTTTTTTGGAATATAAAAATACTGGCTAATGTTCAAAACAACAAATGAAAAAACAAGGTAAAAATTACAAATTTTTATCAATTTGAGGATAACGCCCGAAATTAATTAATCTATGGCCAGCTTTAACCATTTTAATTTGCTCGCTCACTGGACCCTTTTCGCGCACAAAAAATGATGTATGACGAAGCTACGACCTAGGTCATGCGTAGAGTTTACCGCGGTAAGGTTTATGTCCGACATTTGTCATACAAAAATACCATCACCGTAAGACCAAGGTTTCACCTTTTTCGGTCGAAGGTTTCACGGTTGTAACGGGGAGAAAGGCTATCACAGAAACAGGTTAAAAAAATAAAGAAAGAAAATCAAATTTAACTATACATGGTATACGTCCCATGCGTGTACTGATTGCTGATTTTACCAATCCTTAAATAAAATACACATAAAAAACATTTTTTGTTCCAAATCGGACAGGTCAACTTAATTTTTTCATTAATTTTGCGATTTAAAGTAGCCGTAACAAGTAATAAACCTACCTAAAAATTACTTTTCTGGTATGTAGAAATTATGCTTTAAAAAAATTCAATTGAGGTTTTAAACAATTAGGAAATAAAACTTTTAAATTCCAAGATTCTGGGGGTTCTAAATATAGTTTAAAAATTTTTTAGAACCCACCAATTTTATATCGTAACGGATTACACACATGCTAATTTCTAGTTGTAAAAAAATCAGTATTCTTCAAAAACACACTATCAATTAACAATATGTAATAATCTAAAAACTTAATTGTTAGGTTTCACGTAAGCGAGAAAAGCTAAAACTAAGTGAAACTACGTTTGAGTTAATTTTTAAAGCCTAAAAATTTTGCTGTCTATATTTGGTCCATGTGAACATTAAATTTTTAATTTTTTAGCTATATTTAAGTTCTCTAGAATTTCAGCAATACTAAAACATAATTCTTTATTTTTTTGTTCATTTACAGAAAATTTTTCTTGAGAACATAAATTATAACACCGAAAATTGGGTTTTTTAGCTTAAAAGTGCGGTGCGGAGTCAAACTTTTTGTGAGACTTTTTGTCTAGCCAACAAAAATGTTTTCAACAAAATATCTCCAGTGGTTCAGGAGTTATGACCCCCCAAAAATGGCATTTTTCAATACTCGTGTACGTGACAAATTGCTCAATGGGTATTACGATTTACGTTACAAATTATGTACTCAAAGAAAGCGGCCACTTTCTACTCTAGTTTGATACCTTGATCGTTAAGATTGGTGCAGTATTTGTCGAAATATTGCGTTTCCCGTACAAAAACCCGTTTTTTCGTTAAAAACACCAAACGACGGTAGTGATTTTGTGAAGTTTGCCCAACCTTTCTTACCTTCACTTCGGGTTTTTAGCAAAAAAATCGAGTAGTTTTTGTACGAGAAACGCAATATCTCGACAAATACTATACCAATTTTAATAATCAATTTAAAATAAAAAGTATCCGCTTTCTTTGAGTGCATAATTTGTAACAACATCGTTATAGCCTTTGAGCAATCTTTCACGTACAGAATCGTCGAAAAACGCCATTTTTGGGGATCATAACTACGGAATTACTGGATATATTTTGTTGAAAAAAATTTTGTGCGCTATTGGGGGCAGGGATAAGGTTTTTACAAAAAATTATCAAAATCGAAGACAAAAAGTTTGATACTCCGCACTGCACCTTTAAACAAAGGCTCGACTCTTAAATTTTTTTCGTATAGTTAAATATTTTTTTTTAAAATTAAATGTTCAATTTTTTTAATAAAAACAGATAAATCGACTTCTCGTGTCCTTATTTAAAGGTGCGCTACAGCGTCAAACTTTTTTTGATTCTGATGATTTTCTATGAAAACCGTACATCTACTCTCAATAGCGGAAAGATTTTTTTTGTTCAAATATCTTCATCGGTTCATGAAATATAAATCTCCAAAAATCGTGTTTTTCCGTGATTTTGTACTTGAAATCGCTTAATATGTATAAATATTTAAAGTTACATAAATATTTTCAAAGAAAGTGGTTTTTTTTAACCAAATAAGAACGCAGAATTTTTTGTAAATTCACTTTTTCAGAAAATATACCAACATTAACCAACTTTAGCCATTAAAAAATTTGCATTTGGGTTCCGAATTAAGTAATTTGATAAATAATTATTAAAATATGGGTTTTGATCTTTATTATTAAAAAGTTTCGTTAAAAATTTTAAATGGTTTTATTGTTAAATAGTTGATTCAATACTGCAATTATCGAGGTCAGCAAGATTTTATTTGCCTACAGAGAGCAGAAACATCACTAATAACAATGGGCGACTTTTTTTTATTTTTCCAGACTTGCGCATTTATTCGTTTTTCTTCCTGACGAAGAGCGGTTACGTACTTAATTTCAGCGTGTAAGACTTTATTTTTAATACTCTTACTTTCAGCGCTTTTTACAATTGACCTATTTTCACTTGACTCTTTACAGTTTTTTTTTCAGAAGCTCAACATATATTTTGAATTAATAGTAAAGATAAATTCTATCCAGGTGAAAACAACAGGGTGGTAAAGTAACCATGGTTTTCTAAGAAAATATCAGGTGTAGAAAAACACCTGACGCAACTTATTAATAATTGGTTACATCACCACTGACAACTTTTTTTATTTTTTTTAGCTCGCGCGTTTATTCTTTATTTCTTTCTGAGGGAGAGCGGTTACGCCTGAAGGATATTAGCTTTAAATAAAATATTATTTAAATAGCTTTAAGTCTTTTTTAAAGCATATAAAAATGATAGGATTTGTTTATTATTTTTTTAATTTTATAGCAATGAAAACGGGAGGTGTTTTTGTTTTGGTTGGTTTGTTTGTTTTATATGAATTTTAAAAATACTAAAATGTCTAAAACATGTTGAAAACGTTTTATTAGGTCATTTTTTATCAAAGAAAAAAAATCATAGTAGACTGTTTTTTGCCCGCTCAATATTTTTTTGATGTTAAATATTTCGTTGAAATCAGAATTAACCCGACATTTTT
>JASAMX010013379.1:12500-15000 GCA_030248175.1 Microlaimidae sp. YZB2_3 | reverse complement strand
GATTAGTCGATTTTGGGGACGAAAAACAATTCTGAGTAATGATTGGCGTACACAAAAAGGCGAGAGTCGTAACTTCGACATTTTTACCTATAGCATAACAAAAATTAGGTCTGGGTCCTACCACGAAACAAAGTTCCTTTCAGATTAAATGCATTTTATTGCAATGTTTTAAAATTTGGAAATAAAATATATTTCAGTGGTCTGTGATTTAATAACGAAAAATTGTTTCTATACAGGCAAGATCGAAATGTTTTACTGCCAAAATACCATCAGAGTTTTACGCTAAATAGTAGAATAATTATTTTGGGTGGGTTAAACCAGTTCTACCAGCATACGTAATGGGTTGTTTTCATCAATTAAAATTTTTAAGAGTAGCCATGCATACTTCAAACGCTAACAAAAAAGACTTGTTAAGCTCAGAAATGCCAAAACTTTACGGAATAAAAGTTTTTCGCCCAGACTTTTAAGGTTTCTTTGGGAACTATTTTTGCTTTCAAATTTGCATATGGGAGTGCCAAAATGGCTGTCAAACTGGAACATTTTTTGTATAAAATTAAAAACCAGAAATTGTTTTTGGGAGTTATTTTGGAACATTTTTTATTGTATTTTATTTTATTTATGTCAAGTCAAGTCAAGTCAAGTTCATTCTAGTTACTAACAATAAAAGAACAAAACCATAAAATGGTTGAATTATATCTGGTTGACGTCGAAAATTAGTATGCAGACATGAAGGAACCAATTAAAATTGTGCGATTATGACGTTTTAAAAAATCAAATAAACAAAATATACAATAATGAAACAACTTTAGCCTTTAAAATTTTGCATTTGGGTTTTAAATTGAGTAGTTTGATAAATAATTATTGAAATACGGGTTTTGATCTTTATTATTAAACCGTTTTTTTTACAAATTTTGAATGGTTTTGTTGTTAAATAGTCTATTATTCAATACTGCAATTATCGAGGTCAGCTAGATAGTATTAGCCTATACTAATATAGTGATCATAATTTTAATAAATAAACTGTGCGAACCGATCGCGGTCGCAACACAAACATAGAAACGTGGTTTACCCGTGCTATTCATACAACTTGTGGATCCGATCCAAAGCGGACTGGTCCACTTTTTACGCAGACCAGTTTGCGTAAAAAGCGGTCCCAGTTCGTTATTGCAAATGCAATGCACACGTCCAAATCAGTTATTTGGTTTGTGAGAGAATTGTTCATATTATTTTGAAATTTTCTAAATAAAAACTTAATAAATATTGCAACTGATATCCTTGCAACTATTTTCAACGTAGAATTGTAATAATAAAGAAATATTCAGTTTTTTAATAGTTTTACGCAAATTTGATTAAATGTGCATAGTAAAAAAGCGGTGTACTGGCGATAAATAGCACGATGATCAAAACGGACTGAGACCGCTTTTTACGCAGACCGGTCTATGGTACTCACCAACATGTGCCCTCCGGATTTTCGAAAACCTAAAACATAAAATTTGATAAATCTTGAATAAATCGAAAACCAATGTATTTTGTTAAATGAAAATATTAAAACTAATAGAACGAAAAAAGCTTTATGTAAATTGCACAGAAATTTGGATATATTTGATGGTTTAAAATGACAAGACCATCTTAAGTTCACCGTATTTTGGTGTAAAAATAATGGAACACCAAAGACCAAATTTTTGTATTCAGAACGAATGTGTTAAACGCGTCACCAAAATCTCCTCAGTTTGTGAAATACATTAAAAAATTAGTTAAAACTTGTTTAGTAGTCATTTCGAGGATAAAATAATTTTGCGGTTTAAAACTCGATCAAAGTAGTATTTGACTTTGGTGTTTGGTTAGTTTTGCACCGAAATACGGTAAAGTTAAGATGCTTTTGTCATTTTAAACGATCAAATACAGCAATTTTTTTGTGTAATTTATATAGAACTTTTTTCGCACTATTAGTTTTTGTGTTAGTAATTTAACAAAATACATTCGTTTTTTATTTATTCAAGATTTATTGAATTTTATCTTTTAGGTTTTCGAAAATCCAGACGGAAAACGTTGGTGAGTACCAGCCCGGGTCCAAACGTTTTATGAATAACACGGTATGTTTGTGTCTGCGTTTCTAAAGTAATTTAAGCAAAAAACTAGCCTTGAAAAATGCTCTAGGAATAGAGCAGGAAAAAGGGGCGATTTCTCCCCGGGCGTGTGTATAGATAGAAAAGATGTGGACTAGTCTGAAATGGACATTATATGCATTATAAGAAATTTGTATTTGATTTGATCAGCTGCCCACTGAATAAAAATTTCCACCATAGGATAATAATTTATTTATGCGTTGAACTAATTACACAGCACTGTTGCATTTTTTAATCTGATGAAATGACAATTGAAAAAATTATACTCACAGCAATCTTTGATAAGCGCGAAATCGCTACTTTTTCAATTAGAAGGTTATATTTGTATATGTAAGAAAGAACTATAAATTTAAGAAAGTGGCGATTTAGCGCTT
>JASAMX010013379.1:0-5000 GCA_030248175.1 Microlaimidae sp. YZB2_3 | reverse complement strand
GTTTTTAAACTCACTAATATATTTTTATATTTTGTTTCAAACAATGTTTAAATATTTTTTTAATTATAATTTTAAAATTTGTATCTTTATTTGCGAAAAACATCAGCTGTTCCAAAATTACAAATTTAAAAATTTGACGTAAAAAACTTATCAGCAAATAACAACATTGGATATCGGTTAATACAACTTTAAGGTTTTAAATTATGGTTTTACGATATGTTTTTTTTTCAAAGGGAAAGTATTTTTTTAAATAAAATTTTTAACATTTTAACAGACTGTTTTAATTTAACAATAAGTACATAAGTCTTTATTTTAAAGTTATATTAAAAATATGCTTGACATAATTTTTTTAAAACAAGTAGCCCGTGTCAGCCATATGGCTGACAAATAATTTTTCTTGTATTTTTTAAATTCATTTACTAATCTTTTTTTTGAAAGTCAACGTTTCTATGACATTCTAGTGATTGTAAGCTATGCAATGATACCTCATTTAGCCCAATCCGTTTTGTCGTTATGGTGCGGCGCGGAGTCAAAATTTTTCTTTTCGATTTTGATAATTTTTTGTGAAAAACTTACCCCTGCCTTCTTATGGTTGAATTATATCTAGCTGACGCTGAAAATTAGAATGCAGACATGAGGGGACCAATTAAAATTGTGTGGTAATGACGTTTTTAAAAAAAAAACAAATAAGAACGCAGAATTTTTTTTTAATTCCACCTTTTTACAAAATATACTAGAATTAACCATCTTTAGTCCTTTAAAAATTTGCATTTGGGTTTTAATTTAAGTAAATTAATAAATACTTATTAAAATACAGGTTTTGATCTTTATTATTAAACCGATTTCGTTAAAAATTTTGAATGGTTTTGTTGTTAAATAGTCGATTCAATACTGTAATTTTCGCGGTCAGCTAGATTTTATTTGCCTATAATTTTTTAAAAAAAAAATTATGAGGTGCGGTAATTTAAAAAAATACGCGAGGCAATGAAAATATGTTCCGGCCCGTAGATTTAGCCTCAATTTTGAAAACCTTATATTCAACGGATTTTTATATGAAATAGCTCAAAATGACCGCCATTTAATTTTAAATAAAAATAACGTTTTAAATTATACAATTTTTTGGGATTTTTTTTTAAATTTTAGGTTATTTAAAGGGCTGTCGTCCGAAAATTTTATAAAGAGAAAAATGCACAAAAATATAAAACTTTTGTATTCTTAAAACATTTTGAGTTTTCAAGTAAATAATTCGGGTTATAATACTCTAATTTATTTAAAAATTTTGTCCATTATTGGGTCTACATAAATAGTAATAATACCACCTTTTGAGCTACTTTTTTGCCGACTCAAGATTTTTAAAAATAGCAAATAAATTTGTAAGCTCATACTAATCAACAATAATTAAAGTATAAATCACCTGATAGAAGAGAAAATTGTCAATTTTATACGATGAATGTTTGTGTACGTTTTTTGCTTGTTAAACAATGTTTTTTTTACATTAATTATGACAACTGACCAACATAATACCATTTGTTTTGAAGGTTTTTCTTGAACAAAGACTTTGACTTGGACTATATATAGTCTTATTGGACGACCCAAGAATATTATGCGAACATTTTTACCTGCCTATTTAAAATACAGTTTTAAAAAATTTTAAAAAAATTGTTAGAATTTTTAATTAAAAATTGCTTTTCAAGAAATAACAATTTAAGAACAACACTGAAAAACAAGTAACACTGGGAATAATATTTTAACGAAAAATACTCCTGAGGAAATACTGCTACGAAATTTTTTTCTGCGAAAATTCCGGTCACGGGAATATCCACGTAGCACGCAAAACGAAAAAAAGGTCTTTTTTTGGACGCTTATTCTTTGTTCGCTCAAAGAAATATTTAAAGAAAACGCCTTTTGTCAAAAATATCTGTGTGCGAATGTTTCGTCTTCTACATAACGTTTTTCAACATCTCGGCTTCGGAAAACTTTGAGTTTTAAACATATTGTTTTTTAAAAACTTGTCTTTTGGGTTTAATTTTTGAACTAAGTTTTTAAGACAAAATTTCTAGCCCAAACCCAAACAAAAAATGCTTTAATTTTAGGTTTCGCTTAGGGTGAGAAAAAAATAAGGTTTTTTAATTTTTAATTTAAAAAACTCACCAGTAAATATAAATTTGCCACGATAAGTTTTGGTTGATTTTTGGGTTTTGAGCATAGGCTTAGTTTTTCAGTCTTCCAGAACAAATCATTTAACAAAATTTTATCATGGTAAAATTTTGCTTGATTTTTAGGTTTTGCTTTGGTTTAGTGGAAATAAAGGTTTATATTTCATGGTTTAAGTCGTAAAATATAAAAAAAAATTAAAATTGTTTTTTGAAAAGTGCGTTTATTAAGTCGCACTTAAAAGACGAGTTTTCCGAAGACGAGATGTACATGACGAGATGTTGAACAACGTAATGTAGAAGAAGAAAATTCGCGAACGAAAAATATTTATTTATCCTTTGGAAATATAACTAAGACGTAAATGTTTTAAAGTGTAGTCACATGTACTGCACTTTGACTTTGTTATATTGGCAAACACTAAATTCCACCGACTCCGACTCCGACTCAAATTTCTGCAAATTATTTATTGATCTACAGGTTAGACGGAACGGAATCCACAGAAATTCGAACAAAATAAACAAATTTGAATATTTTTGAATTATTTTATTTTATTATGATATTTTTTAAAATTAATAATTTTTAATCGAATTACACTATAAAAACATAAAATTTAGATTAAAAACCATAGAATTAAAATGGAAATTTAAAATGGAATATAATTAATTATTCTCCAGAAACTTACAAACTTCCTACTATTATTTTAGTGCAAGCGCATGGTTTAGATTCTTGTTTTTATTTGTTTGAGTAAAAATTTTTATGTGAATTTAGGGCTAAGGGTTAAGTTTCACGGTTTTTGGTTTTTAACTTAAAACATTTGTTATAATAAATATAAAAGATATTTTATGTCAGAAAATTTTTACAGAACAAAATTCAAGATAATGAAACTTTTTTGTAAGCCTAAGCGAAACCTAACAATCAAGATAAAAGTCTAAAAAAAACCTTAAAAGCAGTTGAAATGCCGAATAATTTACTGCCAAAAAAAAATATTTATTTTGGAAGATATTATGCCAAAAATATTCTTTTCGGACACCAAAAGGCTTTTAAAAATACTATGAAAAAGTGTTTAAACTTTTTAGAACTCAAAACCTCACTAATTTCTATGACATATTGCACGAAATTTGCGTACTTGAGTCAACAATGAAAAAATTTGCATAATGTTAAAAACTACGGTAAGTTACGGTAGATTTTGAACGGAGTCGGAGTCGGTGGAATTTAGTGTTTGCCGTTATATTGGGCAAACACTAAATTCTACCGATTCCGACGACGACTCCGTACGAAAACAACTGTAACAGAACGTAGTTTTTAACAATATGCAAATTTTTTTTTTGTTGATTGATTTACGTAATTTTCTTGAAATATACCACGAAAATTTGCCTAATTTTGAGTTGTAAAAGTTTTAAAAGCTTTTTTTATAAACTTTTTGGTGTCCGGAAAGAATATTTTCGGCTAATTATCTTCCAAAAAATTTCTTTAAGCAGTAAATTATTTGGCACTAAATAGTTTTTAAGTTTTTTTAAACTTTTATCTTGATTTTTAGGTTTTGCTTAGACTTAGGAAAAATAATGTTTTCTTTGTTTTAAATTATTTATTCTGCAAATTTTTTAACATTTTTGATATTTATCATAACTAATGTTTCAATTTAAAACACGAAAATAGTGAATGTTAACCCTTAGCCAAACCCTAAATTCACATGAAAAACCTTTATTAAACAAATCAAAACAAGAATCTAAACCATGTTCTTGGACTGGAATAATAATTGGAAGTTCATAAGTTTCTCGAGAATAATTAATTATATTCTATTGTGTGTTTATGGCTTTTAAACTTAATTTAATGTTTTTATAGTGTAATGCAGTTAAAAATTATTAATTTCTAAAAATTTACACGTAGAAAGAGCTAAATTGATTAAAAAAACACTTAAATGAGTTCATTTTGTTTGAAATTTTGTTCATTCCGCCTAACCTGCACATCAATATATAATTTGTAGAAATTTGAGTCACAGTTGGAGTCGGAGTCGGTGGAATTTAGTGTTTGCCGTAGCCGCACTCATAAAGCGCGATTAACCAAGGATTAACCAAAGATTAAGTATGGACGTCTTTTTTTCATGGACAAGGAGAGAATCGGATTAAAAAGCTGATAAAAACTGACTTTAAACGCGGTTTTTGGACTTTTTCTCATGTTATATGTCCTGAAAACTATACATACTGTTTTAACTAAAGTATTTTTATATAAATAAATGTCAAATTTTAAGAATATTTGAAAAAAGTTAATGACATGATATTGTTAATTTTTAATTCTCGGCTAAAAAAAAATAAAATTGAAAAAGACGAATTTTATTTTCCGATTTTGTTTTGGTTCACATTATTAATTTAAATTAATAAAATTTAATTCCTCTGTATGTTTGATTATGTTATAAGTTTATTGTACATTATTAATCATTATTTAAAGGAATTAAGTTTTTTATCAATTTATATTATATTATGTGAGCCAATGTAAAAGCCAATGGAGCAATCGTTGGAGCAATACGTTATATGTACTTCGTTCAGTTACGTATTGTTCTAAAAATACACAAATTGATGTTTTATTTTAATAAACTCAATAAATTATTTATTTCAAAATTAAAAAAAATTCTAGCAAAAGACGAAACAAAGTTTCGAAAAAAAAGCCTTATATTAAATGGAATAGTATAAAGCTACATAAGTCTAAAAACTAAATGCCAGAAAAGACTGAAACAAGTCTCTTTAAAACCTGTAAATTAATAACAGATTTTGTGAAATTTTTAGAAAAACAAAACCGAATAAAAACAATACGTGCAAAAGCTTTAAGAGTTTGCGTTTTTTAACTAATAA
>JASAMX010013378.1:0-21313 GCA_030248175.1 Microlaimidae sp. YZB2_3 | reverse complement strand
TTATGTATTTACGTTGTACTTCGTTCAGTTACGTATTGCTGATCATAATGAATTTTGTAAGATTTGGACCACTAGGCAACACTATCTGCGTACGTCAAAGGCTTTATTTTTATGAATAGGCTCCATGGAGCCTATTCATAAAAATTGCGTGTATTGTAAATTAATAAACGCATATTTTTCTTTTGTATTTTAATTAAAAAGTATATTACTAATTGCGTTCAGAATTTAATAAATTACAAATTTGTAAGTTTCGTCTAATACACTGTATCTATGAATATAGGGACCTTGCACTGAAACTCCGTTTATACGTATGCAATATGGAGTCTGCAATATACATAAGCGTCACCATAATGGATAATTAGTAATGGATAATAAAAAATTAGTAAAACTCTCGTCTTACAATAAAATTTTTCCGATAAAACTCCGGTTAAAGGATGCATAGAATAGGTTTACATGAAGCAAGAATTTATAATACTTAACAAGCATAATAAATTAAAAATTCAAAACAACAGTTTTAACTTCCAAATTTTACTTTTATTTCAGTTTCAGCGCGATGGCGAGAAGAAAAGTCCTTTTTTTCTGCCAAACAATTTTCCATATTTTTTCTTATTTAACCATTTTAAGAGTAAGAAAAAAGTGATTTATGGTTACTTTTCAAATATAAGATTGTTTTAATTAAAAGACAAAACATTTCTTACCTTAGTCTGTCCTTCCTTAATTTGTTTTGTAAACGAAAGTGCAGATTTCACACTTAAAAAAAAATAAATAAAGTGTTTAAAAAACTTAAAATCCCTAGCAGAAAATTTTAGAGCACTTCAAACTAAGGATTTAAAGTCAGTGCACACACAAGCAATGTCTGCCATCTTAATTCCATAAGAAATTATCAGCGCCTTTTTGGAGTTTTTCTTTGAAAAGTAATTTTGTTTTAACAATAGCGAAGAAATTTCCAAATATTTCCAACAAAGTATCCTCACAAGTTTGCTATATTTAGAACAAAATCAAATGAAACGTCCCGTGGTAAATATTAAAACTTTAAAAAGTTGGATTAAATTGGCCGAACCTTATTTTTTTGTTTTAAAACAATTATTTTTGTTATTAATAAACATAAAACAAAAAAAATGAAGGTTAAATAAATTTGACTTCAGTTACACATAGGATTTGATTATTTTCGTAGATATATTTATATAAAAAGTCAAACAAAACTAGTGGTAAACCTAATTATAAAATAAAAAACTGCCGCACGAGACAAAACTGTATGTTTAATATGTAAAGAGCAATTATCAATTTCAACGAGATTTTTCTAAGTTAATTTTTACGAATTTTTTCGTTCAATCAACTAATATTAGCAAGACTTTTCTAACCTACTTATTTCGTTACTTTAATCAAAATGTGATTTACGACTTTTTTCAACAATTTTTAAGGCCGCTTTTTAGAGAGCATTATAGTGACACTTATGTATATCGCATACTTCATGTATAAACCGAGTTTCAGTGCAAGGTGCCTATTATTTTGTATATTGCTACCAACCGTACAGCTTTAACCATTTCAATTTACATGCTCACTGTGCTCTAATTACGCACAAAGTATTACGTATGACCTAGGTGCTACATAGAGTTTACCGCAGGGAAGTTAGATCACAATGATTACAATGACATAGTATATTTTTGCTACAATGATTAGACGAAGCACCGCTGGGGAAAAAAGGGGTAGGGGAACTTACCTCCGCCGAAAAAACCTCGGAACTTACCTCCGATTTTTCTCCCTCTGTCGCGCAAGTCGGAACTTACCTCCGATAGCCGCGCAACCTCGGAACGTACCTCCGGAAATCAGCCTCCTTTCTTATTCCTCTTTCTTTGTCTATTGTTTTGAATTAACTCGTTTGTTTTCTTAGCTCTCTATTGTGAAACTTGATTGAAAAATCATTTATTGTGAGAATTTGTGATATAATTAAATAGGTTAAAACATTTTAAAGTTGCAGATATTAGTAGATTAAAAATATCTTATTTAGGTGTAAATCTAAAATAAATTCTGATCAACATTTTTAATCAAATTTTAAAGCCATACAAAACACTAAACGATTGTAGATTTTTGTGCGGATTTAAATAAAATAGGGTAGCTGACTTAATTTCGACCCACCTTTTTTTCTTTTTTTTTGAATAATTTTTTTTTGGTTTTCCCAATCCACCTAATAATTTGGTCTAAAAATCAAACGATAGCTTTATTTTTGTTGTTCCAGTGCAAAATTTTAAAATTTCTGTTACACTTGCAAAGATCATGGAGGTTTAAATTTTTTTATTTTATAGTGGTCGAAATTAAGGCGCGAGCCATTAACTTCGGCCACCTAGAAAAAACTGGCTATAACTATTGCCAACACTGAACAATAAAAATTTTTAAAAGTTGTAAAATTATCCTTATAGGTATTTTTCTTGGTACATATAACTTAATTTTTTACCGTTTGCAAACTTTCATAGTTATTAGCAAGACTTTAAATAATTATGTCAAAACCTTAAAAAACAACTTTTAATAACCTGTATTTTTGTTGAATTTTTATTTTTTGTTTTAAAAACGTCAAACAAGTCAAACAAGCAAAAAAAATCTTTATAAATACGGTAGTATGATGATATTTGAAAACAACATAAAAACGGCAGGTTCTTTCACCTAAATTTTAAGGTGGCCGAAATTAATAGTTAGTTACCCTATTTTATTTAAATCCACAAAAATTCTTGTACAATTGTTTTAGTGTTTTGTATGGCTTTAAAATTTGATTAAAAATGTTGATCAGAATTTATTTTAGATTTACACCTAAATAAGATATTTTTAATCTACTAATATCTGCAACTTTAAAATGTTTTAACCTATTTAATTATATCACAAATTCTCACAATAAATGATTTTTCAATCAAGTTTCACAACAAACGAAGAAAAACAAACGAGTTAATTCAAAACAATAGACAAAGAAAGAGGAATAAGAAAGGAGGCTGATTTCCGGAGGTACGTTCCGAGGTTGCGCGGCTATCGGAGGTAAGTTCCGACTTGCGCGACAGAGGGAGAAAAATCGGAGGTAAGTTCCGAGGTTTTTTCGGCGGAGGTAAGTTCCCCTACCCCTTTTTTCCCCAGCGGTGCTTCGTCTAATCATTGTAGCAAAAATATACTATGTCATTGTAATCATTGTGATCTAACTTCCCTGCGGTAAACTCTATGTAGCACCTAGGTCATACGTAATACTTTGTGCGTAATTAGAGCACAGTGAGCATGTAAATTGAAATGGTTAAAGCTGTACGGTTGGTAGCAATATACAAAATAATAGGCACCTTGCACTGAAACTCGGTTTATACATGAAGTATGCAATATACATAAGTGTCACCATAATGCTCTCTAAAAAGTGGCCCTAAAAAATTCGTTGAAAAAAAAGTCGTAAATCACATTTTGATTAAAGTAACGAAATAAGTAGGTTAGAAAAGTCTTGCTGTAATATTAGTTGATTGAACGAAAAAATTCGTAAAATTAACTTAGAAAAATCTCGTTGAAATTGATAATTGCTCTTTACATATTAAACATACAGTTTTGTCTCGTGCGGCAGTTTTTTATTTTATAATTAGGTTTACCACTAGTTTTGTTTGACTTTTTATATAAATATATTCTACGAAAATAATCAAATCCTATGTGTAACTGAAGTCAAATTTATTTAACCTTCATTTTTTTTGTTTTATGTTTATTAATAACAAAAATAATTGTTTTAAAACAAAAAAATTAGGTTCGGCCAATTTAATCCGACACTTTTTAAAGTTTTAATATTTACCACGGGACGTTTCATTTGATTTTGTTCTAAATATAGCAAACTTGTGAGGATATTTTGTTGGAAATATTGGAAATTCTTCGCTATTGTTAAAACAAAATTACTTTGCAAAGAAAAACTCCAAAGGCGCTGATGATTTCTATGGAATTAAGATGGCAGACATTGCTTGTGTGTGCACTGACTTTAAATCCTTAGTTTGAAGTGTGTAAAATTTTCTGCTAGGGATTTTAAGTTTTTGCAACACTTTATTTATTTTTTTTTAAGTGTGAAATCTGCACTTTCGTTTACAAAACAAATTAAGGAAGGACAGACTAAGGTAAGAAATGTTTTGTCTTTTAATTAAAACAATCTTATATTTGAAAAGTAACCATAAATCACTTTTTTCTTACTCTTAAAATGGTTAAATAAGAAAAAATATGGAAAATTGTTTGGCAGAAAAAGGACTTTTCTTCCCGCCATCGCGCTGAAACTAAAATAAAAGTAAAATTTGGAAGTTAAAACTGTTGTTTTGAATTTTTAATTTATTATGCTTGTTAAGTATTATAAATTCTTGCTTCATGTAAACCTATTCTATGCATCCTTTAACCGGAGTTTTATCGGAAAAATTTTATTGTAAGACGAGAGTTTTACTAATTTTTTATTATCCATTACTAATTATCCATTATGGTGACGCTTATGTATATTGCATACTTCATATTGCATACGTATAAACGGAGTTTCAGTGCAAGGTCCCTATATTCATAGATACAGTGTATTAGACGAAACTTACAAATTTGTAATTTATTAAATTCTGAACGCAATTTAGTAATATACTTTTTAATTAAAATACAAAAGAAAAATATGCGTTTATTAATTTACAATACACGCAATTTTTATGAATAGGCTCCATGGAGCCTATTCATAAAAATAAGCCTTTTACGTACGCAGATAGTGTTGCCTAGTGGTCCAAACCTTACAAAATTGAAAACGATAAGAGTAGAGAAAAAAAGGGGCAATTTCACCTCAGGCGTATAGTGAAGGAAAGATGTAAGTGAAGGTATGCGAATTAGCACCTGCCTTGGGTTCTTGCTCACTGCATTGAAAATGCAGATCATAATGAATTTTTATTACACAACCCAGTTGTACTTTTTCTGTACTAAAATGGAAGTTGTCTTATATGTAGTTAATACGGCATTACTCAAATTATCAGTAAGTTTTAAATTTTAGTCATCTCGGCAATAGAAATAATAAAAATAGAGTCATGAATTTAATTTTTTTTTAAATTTACCACAATTTCTAATTATGTTTTCTCACTTCGACTAAGTTTTTACCTGCACAGTCAGTTTTTTCGGGGGCACTATGAAATCATGTTTTAAAAAAATTATCCGTTCGATTATTGATAAAAATAATAATACACTTAATTTAAATTTAGAAAAAAATGGATGTTTCATTTTTGTCCATTTTTCGACGCGTGGTTTCAAGATTTCAAAGTATTTGTTATGGGATAAATAGTAATAAACAAAAAAGTACGAATATGATGACAAATGCACTTCCAGTGTATCCATTCTCTAATTTTAACTAAAGCGCCCGACGCAAAGCTTTTCGCCATGTGGTCATCCCAGTGATGGGCAGTTCCCGGAAAAATTTGAAATCCGGTTCCTGTTCCGGATTTTTGGAAAATCTCAATTCCGGCTCTGGTTCCGGTTTCGGATGTTTCGCAGTTTTATAGGCAATTCCTCCGGCTCCGGATGTTCCGGGCAAAATTTGGAATTCCGGTTCCTGTTCCGGATTTTCGAAAAAATTTGGAATTCCGGTTCCGAGGGTTCTGTAGTTCCGCCCATCACTAGGTGATCCCAAGCATATACCGTCGTTTCTCCGACACAATGAGCCACAATTTGTATAAAATACATGGGACTGTGTCTCATTTTAGATTTCTAACAGTACTTTACTAACGCAAAATGAGTCAAAGTCTCGTTGGTTTTATATTGATTGTGACTCTTTGTGTCAGAGTAACGACGATACATTTCTTTCACATTTTTAAGCGATAAGAGTCTTTTACTGCACGAGAAAGGGCACAAAAAGAAAACTAAAATAAAAAATCGTAGTTTTCTTGGTTTCTTTAGTTTAAACCTATACTTAACTAAAATTTATTATTATTATTTAGCCGTAAAAATATATAAGATCACATTTACACACTAATAAAACAGCTACACAGGAAATATAATTATTACTGCTTACAATTACAGCTGGTTAGAAAAATAAAACGAAAAAAACATAGAAAATTTATACATTTGAAACAATATACATAAATTACAAGACACATTATAATATAAAAATTAGGGAAAACAATTAATGAAAAAGGTGATGAAATTTTTATAGAAATTTTGTTTTAAAATTCAAAACTAATGGTTTTAAAATCTTTATTTAATTTTTTGCGAATGAATTTGAATAGTTTTTGAAAGAACTACATCATTTGGAAGTTTGTCCCTCTATTTTCAAAATAATATTTGCTGTGTTTAGACGATACCATTAGGGCTTATAAGTTCAAAGCCATTATTTTTTTTAATTGTCAACTTTAAAAAATATATTTTTATCAATATCAACAAATTTGTTTAATATTTTGTAACACATTAACAAGTCGGCTTTAAAGCGTCGCGTTTTTTTACACTTTCAAGATTTAGCTCCGGAAGCCTTTCGCTATAAAATGGTAAATTTCGCTATGGGTAAATCTACGAATAGCCTATTGCTTACTAGATCTTGCAATAAATTTGTTTGGTAATTAGGGTAGTGCATTTAATTTCGGCACTTTTTTGTTTTTTCGATGTCTCTTTTCACTGTATGGCCCGATTTTCATGTTTAATAGCTCATTTTGAAGCTTTCATGATACTGCGTTGCGTCACAAAAGTTTCACTGTACGAAAGTAGTTTTTTTACTTAATTAAATCAGTTTTTAAAAAAATGGAAAATTGCCGAAATTAAATGTGTGCATTTAATTTCGGCAATTTACAAACAATCGATTGTTTCTCAGTCAAAAAAATCTTCATTTGAAAAATTTAAAAGCCTATCATTATCCCCAGGGGCCTATTTCATAAAGATTTATGTAATTGTAAATTAATAAACGCATTTAATTTCTTCTTATTTTATTAATTAAAAATACGTGCGTAACTGTGGAATTTACGGAATTTACAGACATGTAATTTTTTAAATTCTAAACGCAAATTTTTTAATATACTTTTTAATTAAAAATACAAAAAAATGCGTTTATTAATTTACAGCTGTAAATTAATTACAGGCAATTTTTATGAAATAGGCCCCAGACAATTTTTTCTTTAATTTAAGCTTCTACTTGTTGTTCAACGTGTAACTGGCAAATTTCAAATGTTTTTTTGTTTCGAGTTTCAGTTGGAAGTTCCTCAATTTTTAGCTATTTTACGTCCAAAGATATTAATTAAAGCGCATTTACAATTTTGATACATGTATAATTATCATAATAGATGACATCAGCCTTAGGGTTGGCTAGCAGCAACACAGCAACACAACTTTTTCAATTTAAGCAACAAAACTTTTAATTTAAGAATTAATTTAACTTCCCGTTTTTATATTTCCATGCAGGAGCCGTATCTTTTTAAAATTGAAATGGATATTAACAAATTTTACCAACCAGTTTTTTCATAAAGCTGTATATTTTGCTGACTCATTTAGTATTAAAAAAACCCTGCCATCGACGACCTTGCCTTAGTTTCAGTTTTGAAATTTTTACAAACAATTAACACAAGTAGTGTTTTTAAAATCCATTCAAATCATTTGCCCGGTTTTTTTCAGCAAAGTTATTTCCTTATAGATTCATCAACTTTAATTCAGGTCAGGCCCAGCCCCAAAAAACTTTCACGAATCAAAAACCAAGTGAAATTTATAGTCGTGTTTTTGGCTTATGAATTAGAAAATTTTATAATATTTTGCAGCAAAGGCCTATTTAATTAAGAGCTTAAATTTTTAAATTCAGAACAGGATAAGTTTTATAAGAATTCTATCGTAAATTTAGTTAATAGTTGGGTTTGGTTGAGTTTTTAAAAACTCACGATTCTTTACACTAAGAAAAGAATATTATTTGCTTAGCAATACGTAACTAAACGAAGAACAAACATAAATCCCATGCGAAATACTTCGATAGCTGTTGGAGCGAGAAAAGAATCCGTGCTCAAGTAGCATGTATCCAGCATCTTTTGAGCAAGCAATTTGTCTTCGGCAGGGGAGTTACACTCCGGAACTCCCTTAAAAACGAGAAACTTCTCGTTTTCTCTTCTGCGGATTTTTTCATCCATTATGGAATCATCGGAAACTGCGGAGGCATAAGAAGCCTGCTTTTTCTGATTAAAAAGTTCTTGTAGTTGTCGCTCAATAAGAAGGAAACAGTTTTCGTAATCATTTTTCTGAGCCTCAATCTCAAATTTTAGAGCACAAATGTCAGTTTTTTCCTGTGTACAAGATAGGCACGGCAAACCGATTTTCAGTTTATTTAGTTCTGACTGGTTTAAACCTGTACAAGTCACGTGGTATGCGCGGTCACAGCATGGACAGTTTCTGGAGGCTGCGTTTGTTTTCAAATTTTTTTCACAAATCGCACAGTTTGTCATGTTAGTCACCAGGTGTCGCTCCAGATTAGGAAAGAAAGAATTAGCGTTAATTAATCCGTGACGTAACAGAGAGAAAAGTTGGGCGAAAAGTAAATAAAGTTTCGCACAATAAATCTGAGAATTCAATATGGCCGACAGTTCAAATTCGATTTTTTTATTTCAAAAATAGCAATTATATGAAAAAATCTGAAGTTTTAAGAGTCCAAATTAACAGTAAACAATCAGAAAAATTTGGCGGTTTTTCTTCAATTAAAATAAATTATTTTTGTAGTTAAGTATTTTACGTTAAAAGCTTTTCTTTCAAAGTTTTATATGGGTTCGCAGAGAACAGACCGCATGGAGTAAGATCACGGGGCAAAGGTAAGCTAAGCGCACAGGTTGGGCTCTGTGTGTGTATTGCCTGCGCGTTCGTTCACACATGCTCATCCTGGCAGAAACCGACTTTAACTATAGTTTGTGTGACAATAGAGTTTACAAAAATGCATCAAGATGATATCAACTGTGGGTTACAGCAAAAAAATCTGACGACCGCCAATTCCTGATATGTTCATTCTAAAATTTTCTCTAAAATATGTGCAGCGGGGGTCAAAAATAGCCCCGGATGGTGAAGTTACCACCGTGTGGAAGTAAACTTTTTTGAAATCTGGTTCTAAACGATTTGGAATAATTATTTGTAAAAAAATTGTCCCCTCAAAAAATTTTACCCCCTCTCCACCTCGCGGAGGGAGGTAAATCAACTAACTCCACACTTGCCAGGTTCATTTGCGACCAAGCACCGCACTAAAGTACAAAAGCTCCGCGTGCAACCAGGGCTGCACGAATCTCCAGTATGGGTTAAAAATATATGGGAAAATGTTATGATTGCGATATTTTTAAAATCGTTGTGTTTATCTTTTATGTTTCTGACTGCAAATTATCATGTTCAGTTTGCCAGAATTTGGTCCCTTTTTGATAAATTTCATCATGGACCAGATTCAGAGATTGTAAAAATAGTTTTTGATAAGTTAAATTTCTATACTCAGATCAGGTCATCTGTGAGAACTGGTCAGTTGCGTGTCTTTCCTGGTGTGAAACTGTGCAAAAAAGTTTCAAACATATAAATGTACCCAAGGGCGTAGCTGGGGGGAGGGGGGGATCGCGACCCCCTTTTGGGTTTTTGTAGGGAAAACTTTTGCATTTTTGAAAATATATTTTTTTTAAATTTCTCACACTTCGCTTTGCTCAGCACTCGATTAATTTTTGTCCAGTATTTTTGACGGTTAACCGGATTTTTAAGGTCTAAATTTGAATGGATTTGATGTCCCAAGAGTAGAAAACACCTCTAAAATCGCAGCGCAAAAATTTGGTGTTTTTGCATCATACACGCTATTTTTGCCCGTATTTAGGCATTTTGAGGTGCGACTACTGAGCAACCTTCCCCTTGTTGAGAAATTGTTCTAAGTGCCTCCCCCCTTTCCAAAATCCTGGCTACCGCCTTGAATGTACTATATATAAATAAATATGCTATTTATACACTCTTTTCTATTTGGTTTCTCAGAATCTGGATCTAGATAATCTGTAAAAGATGGGCGGTCACGCCTAAACATTCATATGTATAACTACATGAATAAATTTATAAAAACTGTTAGTGTTTTGCTTGTTTATTGGTCTTTTTTGACATGAAACGTGTTTATCAGCATTGAGAATGTATAAAACAGTTTATTTTTAAAATGTAAACATTCACATTGATTATTACACAAAAACAATAACAAAATACATGAGAACAATATCAAGAATACATTACTATATGTTGGTATAAAAGACCAATGTGAAAAGGTAAACAAACTTGGTGGTCAACCAAAAAGAATTTTAATATTCAACTGTTTGGATGTAATTCAAACGACGACCTTTTGTTGTTGTTCACCTTTTGTTGTTTCCGAAAAACCCTGAGTGATTGTTTTTGGCTGGTTTTGAAGTAAAACTGGGGTAGAGTCAGAGTGCCCCCCTAGGGGGGTCGCAACCCCCCCCCCTAGCGCCCCCTCAGTGGGTTAAACCAAAAAAACAAAGTTCGGATTTGTAATCAGGAACCCCAAAAACCCCCAGTGGTTTTTTTTTGGCTGGTTTTGACGTAAAACCGGGATAGAGCCAGAGTGCCCCCCTAGGGGAGGGGTCGCAACACCCCTAGCGCCCCCTCGGGGGGTCAAATCAAAAACAAAATTCTGATTCGTAATCGGGACCCCCAAAAACCCCTGAGTGATTGTATTTGGCTCGTTTTGAAGTAAAACCGAGGTAGAGTCAGAGTGCCCCCATAGGGGGGTCGCAACCCCCCTAGCGCCCCCTCAGGGGGTTAAATCAAAAAACAAAGTTTGGATTTGTAATTAGGACCCCCGAAATCCCTTGAGTTGTTGTTTTTGGCTGGTTTTGAAGTAAAACTGGGGTATAGTCAGAGTGCCCCCCTAGGGGGGGTCGCAACCCCCCTAGCGCCCCCTTGGGGGTCAAATGAAAAAACAAAATTTGGATTTGTAATCAGGACCCCCGAAAACTCCCGAGTAGTTGTTTTTGGCTGGTTTTGAAGTAAAACGGGAGTAGAATCAGAGTGCCCCCCTAAGGGAGGTCGCAATCCCCCTTAGCGCCCCCTCGGGGGTCAAACCAAAAAAACGAAGTTCAGATTTGTAATCAGGACCATCCAAAACCCTGAGTGGTTGTTTTTGGCTGATTTTGAAGTAAAACCGGGGTAGAGCCAGAGTGGCCCCCTAGGGGAGGGGTCGCAACACCCCTAGCACCCCCTCGGGGGGTCAAATCAAAAAAAACAAAATTTGGATTTGTAATCAGGACCCCCAAAAACCCCTGAGTGGTTGTATTTGGCTCGTTTTGAAGTAAAAAAAGGGTAGAGTCAGAGTGCCCCCCTAGGAGGGGTCGCAACCCCCCTAGCGCCCCCTCGGAGGGTCAAATCAAAAAACAAAGTTCGGATTCGTAATCAGAACCTTCAAAAACCCCCAAGTGGTTGTTTTTAGCTGAAAACTGGGGTATAGTCAGAGTGCCCCCCTAGGGGGGGGGGTCGCAACCCCCCTAGCGCCCCCTTGGGGGTCAAATCAAAAAACAAAATTCGGATTCGTAATCAGGACCCCCAAAAACTCCCGAGTAGTTGTTTTTGGCTGGTTTTGAAGTAAAACCGGGGTAGAATCAGAGTGCCCCCCTAGAGGGAGGTCGCGACCCCCCTAGCGCCCCCTTGAGGGGTCAAATCAAAAAACGAAATTGGGATTCGTAATCAGGACCCACGAAAACCGCCGAGTGGTTGTTTTTAGCTGGTTTTGAAGTAAAACCGGGGTAGAGTCAGAGTGCCCCCTAGGGGAGTCGCAACCCCCCTAGCGCCCTCTTGGGGGGTCAAATCAAAAAATGAAGTTTGAATTTGTAATCAGGACCCCCGATAACTCCCGAGTGGTTATTTTTGGCTGGTTTTGAAGTAAAACCGGGGTATAGTCAGAGTGCCCCCTTGCGACCTCCCCTAGTGCCCCCTTGGGGGGTTAAACCAAAGAAATGAAGTTTGCATTTGTAATCAGTACCCCCAAAAACCCCGAGTGGTTGTTTTTTGGCTGGTTTTGAAGTAAAACTGTGGTAGAGCCAGAGTGCCTCCCTAGGGGGGTCGCAACACCCCTAGCGCCCCCTCGGAGGGGCAAATCAAAAAATTAAGTTTGTATGTGTAATCAGGACCCCCGAAATCCCATGAGTTGTTTTTTTTGGCTGGTTTTGAAGTAAAACTGGGGTATAGTCAGAGTGCCCCCCTAGGGGGGGGTCGCAACCCCCCTAGCGCCCCCTTGGGGGTCAAATGAAAAAACAAAATTCAGATTCGTAATCAGGACCCCCGAAAACTCCCGAGTAGTTGTTTTTGGCTGGTTTTGAAGTAAAACCGGGGTAGAATCAGAGTGCCCCCCTAAGGGAGGTCGCAATCCCCCTTAGCGCCCCCTCAGGGTCAAACCAAAAAAACGAAGTTCATATTTGTAATCAGGACCATCCAAAACCCCGAGTGGTTGTTTTTGGCTGATTTTGAAGTAAAACCGGGGTAGAGCCAGAGTGGCCCCCTAGGGGAGGGGTCGCAACACCCCTAGCACCCCCTCGGGGGGTCAAATCAAAAAAAACAAAATTTGGATTTGTAATCAGGACCCCCAAAAACCCCTGAGTGGTTGTATTTGGCTCGCTTTGAAGTAAAAAAAGGGTAGAGTCAGAGTGCCCCCCTAGGAGGGGTCGCAACCCCCCTAGCGCCCCCTCGGAGGGTCAAATCAAAAAACAAAGTTCGGATTCGTAATCAGAACCTTCAAAAACTCCCGAGTAGTTGTTTTTGGCTGGTTTTGAAGTAAAACCGGGGTAGAATCAGAGTGCCCCCCTAGAGGGAGGTCGCGACCCCCCTAGCGCCCCCTTGAGGGGTCAAATCAAAAAACGAAATTGGGATTCGTAATCAGGACCCACGAAAACCGCCGAGTGGTTGTTTTTAGCTGGTTTTGAAGTAAAACCGGGGTAGAGTCAGAGTGCCCCCTAGGGGAGTCGCAACCCCCCTAGCGCCCTCTTGGGGGGTCAAATCAAAAAATGAAGTTTGAATTTGTAATCAGGACCCCCGATAACTCCCGAGTGGTTATTTTTGGCTGGTTTTGAAGTAAAACCGGGGTAGAGTCAGAGTGCCCCCTAGGGGGGGTCGCGACCTCCTCTAGTGCCCCCTCGGGGGGTTAAACCAAAGAAATGAAGTTTGCATTTGTAATCAGTACCCCCAAAAACCCTGAGTGGTTGTTTTTGGCTGGTTTTGAAGTAAAACTGGGGTAGAGCCAGAGTGCCTCCCTAGGGGGGGTCGCAACACCCCTAGCGCCCCCTCGGAGGGTCAAATCAAAAAACAAAGTTTGGATTCGTAATTAGGACTCCCGAAAACCCCTGAGTGGTTGTATTTGGCTGGTTTTGAAGTAAAACTGGGGTAGAGTCAGAGTGCCCCCTAGGGGGGTCGCAACCCCCCTAGCACCCCCTTGGGAGGTCAAATCAAAAAACGAAGTTCGGATTTGTAATCAGGACCCCCGAAAACCCTCGAGTGGTTGTTTTTGGCTGGTTTTAAAGTAAAACCGGGTTAGAGTCAGAGTGCCCCCTAAGGGAGGTCGCAACCCCCCTAGCGCCCCCTCAGGGGTTAAACCAAAAAAACGAAGTTCGGATTTGTAATCAGGACCCCCAAAAACCCCGAGTGGTTGTTTTTGGCTGGTTTTGAAGTAAAACCAGGGTAGAGCCAGAGTGCCCCCCTAGGGGAGGGGTCGCAACACCCCTAGCGCCGCCTTGGGGGGTCAAATCAAAAAACAAAATTTGGATTCATAATCAGGACCCCCAAAAACCCCTGAGTGGTTGTATTTGGCTCGTTTTGAAGTAAAAAAAAGGTGGAGTCAGAGTTCCCCCCTAGGGGGAGTTGCAACCCCCTTAGCGCCCCCTCAGAGGGTCAAATCAAAAAACAAAGTTCGAGTTCGTAACCAGAACCCCCAAAAAACCCCAAGTGGTTGTTTTTGGCTGGTTTTGAAGTAAAACCGTGGTATAGTCAGAGTGCCCCCCCACTAGGGGGGTCGCAACCCCCCTAGCACCCCCTCGGGGGGTCAAATCAAAAAAAACAAAATTTGGATTTGTAATCAGGACCCCCAAAAACCCCTGAGTGGGTGTATTTGGCTCGTTTTGAAGTAAAAAAAAGGTGGAGTCAGAGTTCCCCCCTAGGAGGGGTCGCAACCCCCCTAGCGCCCCCTCGGAGGGTCAAATCAAAAAACAAAGTTCGGATTCGTAATCAGAACCTTCAAAAACCCCCAAGTGGTTGTTTTTAGCTGAAAACTGGGGTATAGTCAGAGTGCCCCCCTAGGGGGGGGGTCGCAACCCCCCTAGCGCCCCCTTGGGGGTCAAATCAAAAAACAAAATTCGGATTCGTAATCAGGACCCCCAAAAACTCCCGAGTAGTTGTTTTTGGCTGGTTTTGAAGTAAAACCGGGGTAGAATCAGAGTGCCCCCCTAGAGGGAGGTCGTGATCCCCCTAGCGCCCCCTTGAGGGGTCAAATCAAAAAACGAAATTGGGATTCGTAATCAGGACCCACGAAAACCGCCGAGTGGTTGTTTTTAGCTGGTTTTGAAGTAAAACCGGGGTAGAGTCAGAGTGCCCCCTAGGGGAGTCGCAACCCCCCTAGCGCCCTCTTGGGGGGTCAAATCAAAAAATGAAGTTTGAATTTGTAATCAGGACCCCCGATAACTCCCGAGTGGTTATTTTTGGCTGGTTTTGAAGTAAAACCGGGGTAGAGTCAGAGTGCCCCCCTAGGGGGGTCGCGACCTCCCCTAGTGCCCCCTCGGGGGGTTAAACCAAAGAAATGAAGTTTGCATTTGTAATCAGTACCCCCAAAAACCCCGAGTGGTTGTTTTTTGGCTGGTTTTGAAGTAAAACTGGGGTAGAGCCAGAGTGCCTCCCTAGGGGGGGTCGCAACACCCCTAGCGCCCCCTCGGAGGGTCAAATCAAAAAACAAAGTTTGGATTCGTAATTAGGACCCCCGAAATCCCTTGAGTTGTTGTTTTTGGCTGGTTTTGAAGTAAAACTGGGGTATAGTCAGAGTGCCCCCCTAGGGGGGGTCGCAACCCCCCTAGCGCCCCCTTGGGGGTCAAATGAAAAAACAAAATTCGGATTCGTAATCAGGACCCCCGAAAACTCCCGAGTAGTTGTTTTTGGCTGGTTTTGAAGTAAAACCGGGGTAGAATCAGAGTGCCCCCCTAAGGGAGGTCGCAATTCCCCTTAGCGCCCCCTCAGGGTCAAACCAAAAAAACGAAGTTCATATTTGTAATCAGGACCATCCAAAACCCCGAGTGGTTGTTTTTGGCTGATTTTGAAGTAAAACCGGGGTAGAGCCAGAGTGGCCCCCTAGGGGAGGGGTCGCAACACCCCTAGCACCCCCTCGGGGGTTTAATCAAAAAAAACAAAATTTGGATTGTAATCAGGACCCCCAAAAACCCCTGAGTGGTTGTATTTGGCTCGCTTTGAAAGTAAAAAAAAAGGTAGAGTCAGAGTGCCCCCGGAGGTAGGGGTCGCAACCCCCCTAGCGCCCCCTCGGGAGGGTCAAATCAAAAAACAAAGTTCGTGATCTAATCAGAACCTTCAAAAACTCCCGAGTAGTTGTTTTTTGCTGGTTTTGAAGTAAAACCGGGGTAGAATCAGAGTGCCCCCGGAGGAAGGAGAGGTCGCGACCCCCCTAGCGCCCCCTTGAGGGGTCAAATCAAAAAACGAAATTGGGATTCGTAATCAGGACCCACGAAAACCGCCGAGTGGTTGTTTTTAGCTGGTTTTGAAAGAAAACCGGGGTAGAGTCAAGAGGCCCGAGGGGAGCTCCGCAACCCCCCAGCGCCCTTGGGGGTCAAATCAAAAATGAAATCGAATTGAAATCAGGACCCCCGATAACTCCCGAGTGGTTATTTTTGGCTGGTTTTGAAGAACGGGGTACAGTCACAGCGCCCTAGGGGGTCGCAACCCCCCGAGCGCCCCCTCGGGAGCTCAAATCAAAACCGAAGTTTGGATCCGGGAATCAAAACCCCCGAAAACCCTCGAGTTGTTGTTCTTGGCTGGTTTTGAAGTAAAACCGGGGTAGAAGTTAGAGTGCACCCCCGAGGGAGGTCGCAACCCCCCTAGTGCTCCTCTTGAGGGGTTAAACCAAAAAAACGAAGATCGGATTTGTAATCAGGACCCCCCAAAACCCAGAGTGGTTGTTATTTGCTGGTTTTGAAGTAAAACCAGGGTAGAGCCAGAGTGCCCCCTTAGGGGAGGGGTCGCAACACCCCTAGCGCCGCCTTGGGGGGTCAAATCAAAAAACAAAATTTGGATTCATAATCAGGACCCCCAAAAACCCCTGAGTGGTTGTATTTGGCTCGTTTTGAAGTAAAAAAAAGGTGGAGTCAGAGTTCCCCCCTAGGGGGAGTTGCAACCCCCTTAGCGCCCCCTCAGAGGGTCAAATCAAAAAACGAAGTTCGAGTTCGTAACCAGAACCCCCAAAAAACCCCAAGTGGTTGTTTTTGGCTGGTTTTGAAGTAAAACCGTGGTATAGTCAGAGTGCCCCCCCCCCCCACTAGGGGGGTCGCAACCCCCCTAGCGCCCCCTTGGGAGGTCAAATCAAAAAACGAAATTCAGATTTGTAATCAGGACCCCTGAAAACCCCAAGTGGTTGTTTTTGGCTGGTTTTGAAGTAAAACCAGGGTAGAGCCAGAGTACCCCCTAAGGGGGGTCGCAACACCCCTAGTGCCCCCTCAGGGGGTCAAATCAAAAAACAAAGTTTGGATTCATAATCAGGACCCCTAAAACCCCTGAGTGGTTGTATTTGGCTGGTTTTGAAGTAAAACTGGGGTAGAGTCAGAGTGCCCCCTAGGGGGGTCGCAACCCCCCTAGCGCCCCCTCGGGGGGTTAAACCAAAAAAACCAAGTTCGGATTTGTAATCAGGATCCCCAAAACCCTCAAGTGATTGTTTTTGGCTGGTTTTGAAGTAAAACCGAGGTAGAGTCAAAGTGCCCCCCTAAGGGGGGTCGCAACACCCTTAGCGCCCCCTTGGGGGGTCAAATCAAAAAACAAAGTTTGGATTTGTAATCAAGACCCCCGAAAACCCCTGAGTGGTTGTATTTGGCTCGTTTTGAAGTAAAACGGGGGTAGAGTCAGAGTGCCCTCCAGGGGGGTTGCAACCTTTCCAGCGCCCCCTTGGAGGGTCAAATCAAAAAACAAAGTTCGGATTCGTAATCAGGACTCTCGAAAACCCCTAAGTGGTTGTTTTTGGCTGGTTTTAAAGTAAAACCAAGGTAAAGTCAGAGTTCCCCCCTAGGGGGGTCGCAACCCGTCCTAGCGCCCCTCGGGGGGTCAAATCAAAAAACGAAGTTTGGATTCGTAATCAGGACCCCCAAAAACCCCCAAGTGGTTATTTTTGGTGGTTTTGAAGTAAAACCGGGGTAGAATCAGAGTGCCCCCTAGGGGGGTCGCGACCCCCCTAGCGCTCCCTCGGGAGGTCAAATCAAAAAACAAAGTTTGGATTTGTAATCAGGACCCCCGAAAATCCCTGAGTGGTTGTTTTTTGCTGGTTTTGAAGTAAAACCTGGGTAGATTCAGAATGCCCCCCTAGAAGGGGTCGCAACCCCCCTAGCGCCCCCTCGAGAGTCAAATACTACTGTTGTAAAAAGTTACATTTACTTTTACTTAAACAAATAAAAGTAACGAATTTTTTATTACTTTTACTTTTACTCGACTTTTAAACCTTTGGGATTTTTTTGGTCCAAAAACCGCTGCAAATCTGCAAAAGGTATATTGCGTCAGTGCTGTAGTGTGTTAAACTCTCTGGCTCTTGACGATCGTTGACAAAGTTTAACATTGAGCACCAGTGGCGTGGAATCCCTTCTGCGGATTTGCAGCGGAATGAATACCAAAGGGTTAAATTTTACTTACTTTTACTTTTACTCTTACTCAGATTTTTTCCTACAAATACTTAAATTAATAAAAGTAAAATATAAGTAATTTCAACACAAGTAGATTTCCTATGGGCTTGTTGTAAAATGAGTCTCAGAAGAAAGTTTTTTAAGCCGCTAACACGCTAAACCACCATTTACTTAGACTAAAAAACTTATCAAAATTAAAATTTGTGCGTAAAAATAGCAAAACATTTTAGAACGGAGTTCTGGATCTCCAAAAATTGACGTTTTGCTCCGTTGCAAAATTACTTTTATTATAATTTTACTCTTATTTTTGCTTAAAAAATAGGCCTTGTTTTTACTTAAATAAAATCTCGACCGTTACTTCTTTTTTTACTTTATTTAAATTAAAATATCACAAATTATTTTTACTCTTACTTTACTTAAATTAATTTTTTTTTAAAATTACTTTTACTTTCTCTGAAAATAATAAAAAATATTACTTTTTACAACAGTAGTGTATACTAAATAAAATGAAAATTTAAGGTTTAAAAAAATCGAAATATTTAAAAAAATTTTTGTTCTGCTTAAAAAAAAACTTTATGTATAAAAATAAGTTTTTCTACTTACACAAGTGCTTAAATTCTAAAATGTGACTATTAATTACCTAAAACAAATAATTTACAGTAAATAATTAGAATTTTTGAAAAAAACGACCAAAATTACAAATTCTGCTACATTTTTATCTTGCCCCAGCCTTGGCCCTGGCCGGGGCAAAATTTTCTACCCCAGCCCCGGCAAATCAAAATTCCCCTACCCCGGCCCCACCATGGCCCTAATAAGGGTGCGACCTAATTCGCACACTTATCGTTTTTCAAAAAAAGAGATTATTTATAAGTCTGTTTTATGTGACTGTTGTTTTAGCTGCAGTGGCTCAGTGGTAGTCATTGGGCCTATCACTGAGCAAGTGACAGGTTTGAATGTGACAATAGAATTTTTGTATTTGGTAAATTTTAGTTTTAACAGATATTAAAATAAGTGTTTTTACAAAAACACCAATTCCCATACGTTTTTTTGACAAAACATTTTTTAACAAACCTACTGACAATATTAGTTTTGAAGTTTTAGATTTGAAAATTTTAAGCTTTAAGTTAGATTTTAGTTTCAACAAATAATATTGCTGTATTTGACGTAAAAATATTCATATCTGTTTTTTTAAGTTGTTGGGTAAAAAACGGACAAATCTTGCCAAGTGTAAACTTTGAGCATACTGATAGTCTTTCGAAGCGTTTTTCAAAATTAGGTCATACCAGAGTTGTAAACAGGTCACAACAATATTAAAACATGTTATTATCTCATTATTTTTGTGAATTTTTCATCAAAAGACGCACCCAAAGAAACTATTATCATTAGGTGGCAAAAAAAAAAACGGAAACATTTTGAAAATTATGTTAATGTAATACTAATAATTCTTATTAGCAGTATTTTTTATAATTTTAATTAATTATATTTTTATTATATTATATATTATATTTTATTATATTATATATTATATAATATTATATATTATTTTTTAATTATATATTATATTATAATAAATATATATTATATAATTATATATTATATTATATTATATTATATTATAATTATAATTTATAATTATAATTAAAGAACGTACGTAAATTTAAGAAAGCTTTAAAAAAATTTACCCCGGATTTTATAGTGAATTTTATTAAACAAATAACCAATTTAAAAAGATATAATTTTTTTTTATTTTTAAAATCGGTGCTGTTTTAAAACCGGAGTTTTATTTCACAATCTACCCGCATAAGAGTCATTTTTTTCTCTTTCATAGCTCGGTCTTTTTTAATAATAAACGTACAGAAGAAACCGGGTACACTTTTTGCACTATTAAATTTGTCATTGCGCGTGACATTTCGCAAACACAATTAAAAGAGCGGAAAAAAGTTGCCTCGTATGCGGGTAGATTTTTAGTACAACTACTGGGCAGAGCCACGGAGTTACAGCATGTTTAAAACTCTTTCGTACTGTTCGCGAATAAATATTGCCTGTAAGCGACCGCCAACTTTTTCGAAACAAGTATCCACTCCTGCGCATGGGCAGCTAAAGTCGTCTAAAGGATTTTCTGCGAAGAATCCACCCATGTCATAATTAAATGCTCGATTAGCACGCGGACGTCCTTTGCCTTGGTTTTTTTGCCATTCTTCCGGTGTTCTTTGTTTTTTCTTTGGCCGAAAACTATCTTTTTCTTCGGAAACTGACATTGTAAGCAGTAGGTGTTGATAAAACGAACTAAACTATTTTTTTATAAATACGTGTTATTAAACTATGTTCAGTAATACATTTACCGTGGGACAATCAAAAAAAGATGTTAAATAAAAATATGACAAAACCAAATTATAATCAGAAAAGGAATATAATATTTTTTATCAATTAATCGCTTTTTTGTTGCATTCTCGTAGTCTAGCAAAAAAAGTCGAAGGAAATAGAAAAACCAAAAAAAAAGAAAAAATATAATGGCAGAAACAAAACAAAAAAATCACTCTTAAAAATAACAGCAAAACATGGAACGATAATGATGACACACTTAATCCAACGTTTTGTCTTTTTGACAGAATACGTATGTAAGTATGTACCTTGTTCTATGTGTATATGTGTACGTGTAAGAAGATATGTGTGTACTGATTGTGTGTCCCTGCCTTGTGCGTATGAACAACGTTGTACTGATTGTGTGTCCCTGCCTTGTGCGTATGAACAACGTTAATAACATAATAACTGAGCAATATGAGATGACAGGCGTTTATACAGTTTGTATTGTCCTTTGTATTTAATGTAGTCTTATATGATTTTGTTTCAACGTTATTTGGAAAATCGTCTTTATAAAATATTTAGTGTTGGTATTTGGTTTTTTTAAAATTTATGATAAAAATAAATTTAAAAAATAATTAAACGAAAATCTTGAATCTGAATTTTATTTAATATCAGGAAATAAAGCGTTGTTCAAAAACTTTCTAAATTCTTAGTTTTTTAGCAAAGAATTTGCATACAACTG
Organism: Microlaimidae sp. YZB2_3; assembly: GCA_030248175.1. Classification (NCBI taxonomy): domain Eukaryota; kingdom Metazoa; phylum Nematoda; class Chromadorea; order Desmodorida; family Microlaimidae; species Microlaimidae sp. YZB2_3. Next base: position 436 of record JASAMX010013378.1, on the reverse strand, counting down.
TAACAAATAGATTAATATTTTTACCGTGTTTCAAACTTTAAAACAACCTGTTTTTTGGATTGGGACTGGGAGATGTCACCATCAGGTTAAATGCAAATTTATTAAAAATATTAAGAAGCAAAAAAACAGTGCCAAAATTAAATATTTTTTTAAATTAAACCAAAAAGTATCACCATGGATGTACCCACAATAATTAGAGAAGCTACCTTGTTGGGTGAGAACATAGGATCGGATCCTTTTGAATTTCAAGACAATAATGAAAACCGACCTATTGTTATTAATTCTCCGGACCCAAACTTTTCAGTTTTCGCGGGACAAACGAGTTATGGAGCAAGACGAAGGCTGTTCGGCCCTGCTTCAAGCACTCCAGCTGTTGCTAACGTGTGCAAGAGGTTAATATTATATCAAAGTTAATATTAATTTTAAAATTAATACC
>JASAMX010013377.1:0-26004 GCA_030248175.1 Microlaimidae sp. YZB2_3 | reverse complement strand
AACACTAGGATTTTTAAAGTTACAAAGAAAAAAATTGACATTTACAAACAAAAATGGACATTTACAAAAAAAATCGAATGCTTATAATTTTTATAAAACAGTGCCCTGGGGCCTATTTCATAAAGGTTTTTGTAATTGTAAATTAATAAACGCATTTAATTTCTTCTCATTCTATTAATTAAAAAATACGTACATAACTTTGAAATTTACGGAATTTATAAATTAGTAATTTCTTAGATTCTGAACGCAATTTTAATAATATACTTTTTTATTAAAAATACAAAAGAAAAATATGCGTTTATTAATTTACAGATGTAAATTAATTACAGGCAATTTTTATGAAATAGGCTCCTGGTCTTGAAAAATATACCGTAATTTGAAACATAAACAAAAAGGTCATATGCTTAGATTAGTGATGTTTCTACCCTCCAATATCATCCTCCGAAGCTCCAGTCATTTAGAGCGGAGAAAGCTCCAGAATTCCGGAGCTTTCTCTGCTCTAAGTGGCCGCCGGAGTTCCGTTCTTTAAACAAGCGATATCATTTTGGGAGCTTGAAATCTGTATAAATACTTGATAAAAAATAATATTCTCCTTTCTGAACTGTTTGGTTGATAAGACAACCCACTATGGCCGATTTTCTTTTTTTTTTGTCGTCGTCTTAAAATAACTAAATTTTATTCCGTAATATCATCCAAAATTGCGTCTAAATGCGAGATTTTTTTAGAATTAAAAGCTAGCACAACTTTTAAACACTGTTTAAAATTAAAACAATACACTATCGCCTATCGCAATTTTCTTTCAGTGTGAACTGAACGAAACTATCGCTTATCGCCTGTCACCTATCGCCTTTCTCCTATCGCCTGTCGCCTATCGCAGCAGTGTGAACCGGGCTTTACTGTTTTGTGTCAAACTCGGGTGGTGTAGCAAACGCAATACACACAGGACTCTTATGTGCCGTACTGTTTTTTGACAGTACTGGTTTGTGGCGTACTCTTTCGTGCGTACTCTTTTGCGAAACCTGGGACTGTTTTGTGGTACCGTTTGGCGCATTACTCTTATTCATCGGCCCCTAAATAACGATAAATATATAACAATTTACACATCAAAAAAACATGTTTCTATATCATTAAATGTTTTGTTATAGGTATAAGTATTATCCAAGGTCCTCATATTTATTAACTATAAACTGTAAACAAATGTACATCGGCGACAAAAATTACACTTTAAAACGTTTTGTCTTAATAACGGTACAACTAATTGATACGATGTTAATATTTGTGAATGATTTTTGGTCTTTAAATTAACCGTTCGGAATTTTTTCGTCTAAAAACCGTTTCAAACCCGCAGAAAGGATTCCACGTCAGTGCTGCTCAGTGTTAAACTCCGCGTCATTGTCGTTATCAGCGTCTAAGCAGTGATGACGCGGAATACCTTCTGCGGATTTACAGTAGAAAAAATCCCAAACGGTTAATAGAAAAAAGTCGTTCATGAATCGGCCAATAAAGTTAAAAAAATATGCTTAATAAAATCGAAAACTATTTTTATTGGCCTGTAAAGAACGAGCGTTAGTACAAATATGCGGTTTGAGCAAGCTTATCCAAGTCTTTTCTAAAAATTTCAACACGATTGGAACGTTGAATTTTTATGATGCTTCAAAAGTGGACGTTTTTCACCTTTTTCCCCTAAAATTGTTATGCGGGTGCCATTTTTACTTCCGACGCTCTACGCTATTTAGGATTCAAAACCAACAAAAGTTATATACTAGTGATGGGCAGAACCGGAATTGATATTTTCCAAAAATCCGGAAAACAAACCGGAACTGGAATTGAGATTTTCCAAAAATCCCAAACAGTAACCGAAACCGGAATTACAAATTTTGCCCAGAACATCCAGAATCGAAACTGCCCATAACTATTATATACCGATCCAGTACTATTTTTGGGGACCCAAAACAGAGCGAGGCTAGGGCGGTTAAACGGTGTTCATCCTGGGTGCTGCTTCAAAAAAGTTACGAACATGCCAGTTTTTTTTTGTAAAAGTCAATTTCTTTTTTGTGAAATGTTACAAAGAAATGAAAATCTAATAGACTTCGAAAAGCTTATGAAAAACGGAAAATTATAAATATATCTTGCATAAATCCCTATGCTTTAGCATGTGGTTTAATTTATTTGTAATTATCTACAAAGAATTAAATTTTCCTAACATTTTTGAAACAGCGCACTGGTTTTCATTTTTTTTTCTTTCACTAAGCCACTAAAAATAAAAATTTAATAACATGAAGACTTTTTAAGCAAAAAACTATGATTAAGTTTAAAAAAGCTTTCAAAACTGTCCACACTTTTAAATATAATTTAAAACTGTCCGCACTTTAAGGCTTCATGGTTACTGCAGCAAATTTTTCAGATCGCAAGCATTGGCGTCGGCGCGTAGGGGGTCTTGCGAAACAACCGTGTTTCCATCCACAATTTTTTTACAAACAGAAATTTTAATAAAAAACTAAAAAAATCACTTAGAAAACAATAAAGAATTTATTACAAAACAATAGTGTTGTAAAAAGTTACTTTTACTTTTACTTAAAGTAATAAAAGTAACGGATTTTGGATTACCTTTACTTTTACTTTTACTCGACTTTTGAAATTTCAATTACTTTTACTCTTACTCGACTTTTGAAATTTCAAATACTTTTACTTTTACTCTTACTCGGATTTTCCTCTGCAAATACTTAAATTAATTTAAGTAAAATTAAGTAATTTGAAAGGGTAAATTCCCCATGGGCTTTTTGTAAAGTAAATGGCAAGAGAACATTTTTTAAGCCACTAACACGCTAAAACCATTTATTTTGACTAAAAACTTATTAAAATGATAATTTATACATAAAATTAGCACAAAAACTTTGGAACAGAGCTTTGGAGCTCCAAAAAACGGTGTTTTGCTCCGTTCAAAATTACTTTTATTATACTTTTACTCTTACTTTTACTTTAAAAAATAGGTCTTACTTTTACTTTTACTTTACTTAAATAAAATTTTGACCATTACTTTTACTTTTACTTTACTTAAATTAAAAAATTACAAATTACTTTTACTCTTACTTTACTTAAATTAAAATTTTTCAAATTACTTTTACTTTTACTTAAAATAATCCAAAATCAATACTTTTTACAACACTACAAAACAAGAAATTTTTATGTGAAAGAGTTGCAGAGAGGGGGGGTAGGTCATGTGATGCCCTTGAACAAATTAAAAACGTTCAAATCACACATCACTCGCAAAGCAAACTTTTTGTTACACAAAACGAATAAACACTAAGGCCCGGTTGCACCATAAATACTTAAATCGGCAGTTTAAGTAGCTACTTAAGTAGTGACCAGCTACTTTGCTCAGTAGTTTGAAAAATCTGGTTGCACCATAAACTACTTAACAAAGTAGCTACTTAAGTACCTTTGTGACTACTTAACTAAGTATTTCAACGTTTTCGTTTTTCAAAGTTTTTTAAATCAATAATTTAAGTGTTTTTAGGTCTAATACTGAAATTTATATACTAAAACAGCCTATGTAGGCCTAAAAAAGTGCATTTAAACACTGTTTTAAACTAAAAAAAACCGTTTTAAACTAAAAAAACGTATTTTTGACAGTACCTAAATAAAAAATTATACTTCGAAATTGGTCTAGAGAGAGGGGTCAGCCTTGCTAGGTGGGGGGGGGGTCAGGCCGGACCGCTCTCAAGCTTCGGGGGGACGGGGGGCCCTGGATTTTTTCTAGGGGGGTCAAAAATTTTGGCTCTATCTAGGGTGAGGGTGGACCCCTCTGTCCCGCCCCAAAAAAACCCCAATGCATGAAATATGTTAATTATTCTAGTTGCATTTTCAAGACTATTTTTATTGTTTTGAATAAGTTTTGGGAAAAAAAATTCAAAAATTTTCTTACAAAATATTTTATGGGATTACTTTTCAGTTATTCATAAAAAAGTACAAAAATTGAGAGGAGATCCGGAGCTCCTGTTGTTGCTCCGGAGATCTAAAGGGCCCAAACCTTCAAAGGTCCACTCCGGCGCTACGGAGCTCGGAGTTCCAGGGAAAATCACTGATGTCTTCTGCAAACGGCCTATTTAAAGAAATTTTTCATTGTAATTTCAAAGAATCTTCGGAATTGGAATCTGCGAATGTATAATATTTTTTAATATTAAAAATGCATACGTATATACATATATATGCATATATGTATATATATATCCATATATATATAGATGCATATATATATATATATATACGTATATGCATATACTTTCCGGAAAAATGCATACGTATGAAAATAACTTAAAAACAATATCCATACGTATGCATATGAATTTATGCATACGTATGCATTTAGGTTGGATCCACACATAGCCCGTATAATTTGTTCTTCATTTCTCATTCTTCTTTTCTTTAATAATTAATTTTCATGTATTCTTGATAATATATAAATTTTATTTTAATAATAAAAAAATTAAAAATATTTATCGGATTTTCTTGAATTAGGGTAACTGACTTAAATTCGGCCAGCCTTAATTTCGGTTATCGACTGTTATTTCTTCCATGCGTAAAGTTATCAAATAAACTGGTATATATAGATAGATCGTCATGTCATCTATCTAGCCATGTGCCATTCATTTCATAACCTTGCGCATAAGAAAAATAACAGCCGGTAACCGAAATTAAGGCTGGCCGAATTTAAGTCAGTTACTCTATACATTTTTGTTTTTGGGTGGTCTATTTTGATTATTTAAATTGTTTTATTGCAGTACAAACGCCATTTACCGACGTTAAAATACGACCATAATAGTTAAGTAGGTACTTAAACCACCTCTGGAGGTGGTTTAAATTTTCTATTTAAATCGACCTACTTAAGTAGCCTACTTAAAATGGTGCAACCCGATTTTTTTTAAGTAGCCAGTCACAGCTACTAAGTAGCCTTAATCTAACTAAGTAGCCTTCATCTACTTAAGTAGTTATGGTGCAACCGGGCCTAAAAATTTGGGTATGTTATGGTTTTAAAAACGCTAAAAATGAGGTTTATGAAAGGCATACCCACCCAAAATTCTACCAATGAAATTTCGTTTTTTTTTTAACAAAATATCTAAGGGGTTTGCTTCTCGTTTGGGCAATATGTAGTGGAATTTAACCATCCATCGGTTCAAAACTGATATTTATTGTCCCTTGATTTTGGAATGTCGGCTAAGATTTGGTCCAGAACTAAAAAACTTCTGGCATCGGGATTTCTCATAATTACTTTCTTCACCAGGGAAGGTTCGTAGATCTTTGATAATTCTTGGAAAAGAGATCTTTCTATTTTCGTCAATTCTTTTTGGGATTCTGTGTTCTCAAAATTATTGCATGGTACGATAAGAATATCGGGAGCACTTTGTTCAGATTCCTGAATAGATTCTTTAAAATTTAGGCAAACATCTGGATACTTCGATTCTAGGTTTTTATTAACTTCGCATATGTGTTTATGTATTACACTACACTCATGTGTTTAGACCGCTTCAAGTGATCATCATGATAAACAACAAAATTATTTAAAACTGTGATAATTATAAGTTTTTAAACAAAAATTTATTCTTGTTACGATTATAATTAGCCGTTTTAATTCAAACATAGACATAAATAATAGATTTGGTCGAAATGAGAGCTAAAATAGGATTAATTAAGAGTTCAAAAACTTCGCAAAATTAAGTCAAAAATGGGACGCTATTTTTTAGCAAATTTATCATTTTCGAGCGAAGGGGAGCATTGAAACAGGGGGCGCAGCCACTAATAAAACGAGAGGGAAAGGGGAATTCCGGACCGTGCACAGGTCTGGTTCCATGAATCATTAATATTATAAACCATAAATCATTAATATTATAAAAAGATTTGAATAAACACTTATGCAATGTTTAAAACAACCATTTTCTTTACAATCATTTTTTCTTGGATTGTCAGGAAGCTGCATCTCTGCAAAAGAAATATTTTCATCCACCATTTCATGAAGCGGCTTCTTTATATTTATGTTTTCAAATTCATTTCCGTTTGCTACATCTGAAGTCATTTTGCGCATAGGAAGAATAGGATTCGGTAGAAAAGAGGAATCGCAATTGCTGAACATAAGATCAACAGCATTTAAATTATTAGTAACATCTCCTATTTCCTTTTCCAACTCTTGAGCCAGTAGTAAAATATTAGAATATTTTTTATTTTGTATAGGAAAAGCTTGGTTGCTATTTTCCAGAGGAAAATTTAATGAAATCAATGGTTCACTGAGCTCTTCTTCTGTAGAAAACGTTGATGAGACGTCTTTGGGCGGACTGATCCATTCATTATACAAGTCATGGTTTGATTCCTGGCAAAAAACCTAATATGAAATATAAAAAAACAATAAACAAAAAACTAAGAGTGGGTCTCTAACACGTGGGAGCATCAATTAAAGAGGCAAAAACCACCTTTTAAATCGAAAGCCATTATCTTTTTGATCAGAAAAAAGACTTTCATATGCACTTAAAATTAAACTTTAGTTAGTGAGTTATGATGAGGGACGACGGCACGTTGTGAACAAATTAAAAATTTTAATTACCCAGTTTCACCTAAATAATACAAAATTATATTTATTTTGGCTTTCCTTAACTTTCAAAATAAGTATACAGCTTTTAGAATAATTATTTTCAAGATATAACAATTTACAATAGTATAGTAAACATCTTTCAAAAAATAAAATTCCTATTTTTTTTCACATTTTTTGCGATTTTCCATGATCTTCTTGAAATTTTGCATAATATTCATAATTCTAGTAGCACTTGTGCATAGTCTAAGTGAGGGTGCAAAGTTGTATAATGCACTATTTTATTTATCTTTTTCGAATACCGCTATTAGTTTTATTTGTCTTAACTGGGTTAAGCCACTGCAGGGTTTAACTATATTGATAGAGTAGGGTAGTGCATTTAATTTCGGCACTTTTCCAAATTTAGCATTTTTGATTTTGGACTATATCTTTGGTACTCCTGGACGGAATACGTTTAACAGCTCAAATGAGAGCTAATTATATGTAGATGACTGTCGTGAGATTTTTATTTGTTATGTTATGATATTTTCATGTAAAATTGTGTGATTTATAAAAAATAGAATTGTTACTTGTTTTTAGAACATGGGCATTTCATGATTACGCAATAAATTGGTTTAAAAATTAAATTGTCCTGGTAAAATTTAGTCTATTTTCGCAATTTTAAGTCCCCATAGTTCTCATGATTACGCAATAAATTGGTTTAAAAATTAAACTGTCCTGGTAAAATTTAGTCTATTTTCACAATTTTAAGTCCCCATAGTTCTACGTTGCGTCTGTGGTGAGCAATCGTTATAAAATAAAATAGTGTAATTTTGGTACACATATTGCTGTAGGTAAAAACGGGTTAAATTAATTGGTCCGGTGTTAAATTGTAGTTGTAAATAGTTAAAAGACAACATTGAAATGTGTAAGGGTCATAGCACTGCACTTAAACTCGATTAAGGGGGTCCTTTTCAAAAGTGCTGAAATTAAATGCACTTTTTTTTTCCAAATTTCGCTCATTTTGATACCATTTGGCATTTTAGCTGTAATTTTTTGTCAGTTACACGTTGAACACAAGTAAAAGCTTAAATTAAAGAAAATTGTCTGGAGATAATGATAGGTTTTTAAATTTTTGTGACGCAACACAGTATCGTGGAAGCTTCAAAATGAGCTATCAAACATGAAAATCGGGCCATACAGTGAAAAGTTACATCGGAAAAACAAAAAAGTGCCCAAATTAAATGCATTACCCTATTCTGAGAAAAAACCTTAAATATCTTTTCAGCCGACTAAAACTATATACACTTTAGATGGCTGAAAATTTATCAACATTTTTTAATATTCAAAGCCTACAAAAAGCCCATTTTTAAATCACTTAGCTTAGTTTGCTTAATTTTTGACTTGGGTTTTTTAGGTAACGTAACCTAAAAAAATTTATCGTTAATATTAAAAACTTTTTTTGCATTTAAATGCTTAAACACCTGATTTTTTTTATTTACTTTATATATTATCCATAATTTAACCTCGGTTCATATAAAAAAACTAAATTTTACTTTGATGCTTTGCATTGGAGATTAGACACTTGCATTACGCATGGGCGTGACACCTATGTGTAAAGGCCTTTTCCACCCTTTACAACCGTGAGACCTTTGCACGACAAAGGTAAAAATTTCGTCTCACGGTGGTGGTATTTTCCTATGACAAATGTTGTACACCACGGTAAGCTCTTCGCATGACTTATTCTCTTTTTTTCTCTTTAATGATCAGATAATAGAATTAATATTATACTAAGCATAGTCTATGCATAGTTAAATCCTACTGTTATTTTTTTCTTCTCTTTTTTATTAACAATATCAAATCTGCGACTTAATTGCCGCCAAAATAAAATACAATTCTAACAAAATATTAACAAACATAGCTATCTGAAATGACTTTACTCATAAAACGCGCTTATTTAAGCCAGTTTTAAAACTTTTCTTGATTGCATCCAACAAATCGACAGTTACTTGAGATGGGAGTAGATTGTTCCAAGGTGTAACCACCCTATTTGCAAAAGAAAATTTTCTTGCATTAATTCGGCTATCTTCAATAGCCAATTTAAAGGGATGACCACGGGTGGGATGCAGGTTAAACTTAAAAAAATCATTGGCAAACAAATTGTTTAAGCTATGTATAATTTTAAAGCACTCATATAAATCAATTTTGTCTCTTCCGTCCTTTAATCTTTCTAAACCTAGGTAATCCAGCCTTTGTTCATAACCAACAGGTAACAACTTGCATTTATAAAACATCCTTCTAGTGAAATTTTGATGCACTTTTTCCAAAATGTTTATATTTTTTGTAAATGGTTCCAAACTGCACTAGTGTACTCCAGAATTGGTCTAACATAAGACTTATATGCTCTGAAAAGATTATTTCTAGAGTTTGAATTGAATGTTCTAAAAATTAGTGATGTCACTCTCATAGCTTTTTTTGTTGTGATTTCACAGTGTTTAGAGAATTTTATGTCATGGGATATATAAACACCTAGGTCACCCACCAATTCTGTAGTTGCAAGTGCGTTATTACCAAGCTTATATTTACAAATTAACTCTTTGCTATGATTTTGAATATGAAGAACTTCACATTTATGATGTGATAATTGCAATTGCCAGTCTTGTGACCAGCTGTGTATTCTATCTAAATCTTTTTGAAGTCTTAAGGTTCGAATGCGGTAATCTTTAGATGAAGATTTTGCAAAAAACTTTATATCATCTGCAGAGAGTTTAATTAGTTAGTACATAACACAATCAACAATATCATTAATATAAATAAGAAAAAGAAATGGACCCAAAACAGAACCCTGGGAAACTGAACTTTTTACAGGAAATGATTTGGATACTGAGTCATTAATTACAACTTTATTTTCCCGCCCAACTAAAAATTCTTTTATCCATTTTAAAAATACCATAAAATAAAATTTACCAGAAACACCATATTTTGCTAGCTTATATAATAATTTTTGATGTGAAACGGTGTCAAAGGCCTTGGCAAAATCCAAGTAAATCACATGAGTTAAAAATTTATCTTTTAGTGCCTGCGTCCACTCATTAAAAGTTTCCAACAGATGTGTTATTGTAGAAATTTTTGCTTTAAAACCATGTTGAAACCTTGACAAAATGATATGGAAAAAGACAAAAAGTTCTTCTTTGACAAGCTGTTCCATTAGTTTACAAGAAAAAGATGTAAGTGAAATTGGACGATAATTTTCTTTTAGGCTTTTGGTGCCTTTTTTAAACAGTTAAGTTTAATAAAGCTATTTTCCAATCAAGTGGTAATTCTCAAAAATCAAAAGACATCTGAAAGATTATTGCCAAAGGTTCGGCAATAACTTTGGCCAAGCGTTTTAAAAAGTAAACTGGAAAACAGTCAGGTGTTCAAGACAATTTGTTTGGGAGCTTTTTTAGGGCTTTAAATACCTTTTTTGTGGTAAATATCATGTTGTCCAACTTCCCAATATTTGGTGGATTAAAATTTGGTAAAGCATCCTTATCATGAGTAAAAATGGAAGCAAAGTAATTTACAAAAAGTTAAAGTTTTTCAAACTCTTCAGTTACAAAAGTCCCATCTTTTCTTTAAATTGGTGGAATAGTTTGTTGTTAAAAAATCAGGTATGTAGTTTTGAATCTTATTTTTAGGACTGTCAAATATTTTAAGATTAATTTCAGATAAAATAGTGTCATGGACTGATTGTGAAAAACTGGGCGCAACAGGGACATTATTGAAAATTTCTCTATCGTTTGTGAACAAAAAGATCCAGATAATTACTCTCACAAGTTGGTTGTGAAACAAGCTGATACATACCTAGCTCAATAAGAAACTTAAACCAATTATTTTCATTTTGCGTGTTTGAAGTTATTTTATCTGAAGACCAATCTACCCCTGGCAGATTGAAATCTCCAGTTAAAACAATGGTTCCCACAAAGTTTTCTGTTAAATTCCTGATTAGCTCAAATATTAGATTGTCTTTTTCTTTGCTAGTACTAGGCTCTCTATAAATACCAATAAATCTCAGTTTAGATGACTTCTGTAGTAAAATGTCAACCGCTACTAGTTCTATTGCATCATACTTTTCTTCCATTTTCACTTTAACTATTTTAAAAATATTTTGTACTTCCGACACACATAATTTTTTGTACACGAATAGTGCCCAGTGAGTGAGTAAATTGAAATGGTTAAAGCTGTACGGTAGCAATATGCAAATTTTTACAACATGAAATATCCTACCTAATACACTGTATCCGTGACAAAAATCTGCATATTGCCACCGTACCGTTTTAACCATTTCATTTCGCTCGCTCACTGGGCACTACTCGCGCAAAAAAAATATGTATGACGGAAGTATGACATAGGTCTCACAAAGGTTTCACGGTTGTCGCCAAGGAAAAAGCAATTACAGGAACGGGTAAGTATTTAATTACTTATTAAATAGAAGTGCACAAAATGATAAACATTTTGTGCAGTTCTATTTCTATGATTATTTTTTGGGTTTGATTCTAATAAGTAAATTCCTTTAATGAAAATAGCTAATACAAAATAATTAAAAAATCACATAATCGCTTAATCGGAGTCATACGGCCACAATAAAAATAAAAAAATATTTGAATTTAGCTAATCTGGAGTGGCGCGAGAGTTGGGCGAAGCGGAGTGATTAACTTTACGGCGCTGTCTCCAACAATATTATTATAAAGCAAAAATAAATTTTATGACATCGTTTTTTCTTCTCCAGATTTTTATTATTTTTTAACATTAAATTACATACTAGACAATTTTCCGGCTTGTGTGTTTTCGTGGATGAGTTTCAAATCAATTAGACTATAAGAAAATTACACCTGAGAATTTTCTCCAGACGGGTAAAAACTACTAAGTTTGCAATTTATATCAGATACAAGGCATAGGCATTACCACAGGTGGGCAGGAAGAGGGGTTGGGGGATTATACCCGTCCAAAAATTTCTATTATTGCCCCCATTCCCCCTTTAAATTAGGGGGTACTCCGGACACCCTCTTAAAATTTGGTGATCCCAGTACTAAAAACGTTAAAAATGAGGTATTTGAAGTATACCCCCCCCAAAAAAAAACTTTGGGACGCCCCCCCCCCCAAAAATTTCGAATTTCGAGGGTCATGTATGCCTCCCAAACTTCGGGAGGCTGCCCACCTATGGGAGGTTATACACCCCTCCCATAAAAATCCTGATTACAGCCGACACCCCCCCCTACAATTTGGGGGTGCCCCGGACACCCCCTGAAATTTGGGGATCCCAGTACTAAAAACGCTAAAAATGGAGAATTTGAGGTATACTTTAAAAATTTTTTTTGGAAAACACCCCAACCCCAAATTTCGAAGGTCGGTTATACCGCCCCCCCCCCTCCAAAATCCGGGAGACTGTCCACCTATGGGCATTTACCTCTCTTAATTCGTTAGGCATAGATTTCTGTTTTGCAGCTTCAACCTCCATTAATTCTTCTTCGGTTAATTTTAAAAAGTTAACGACAGGTTGGCGTCGGTAGGGTCCACTAGGAGGCGGGCGCTTTTTTGGGTTTTGTACATTTCCAAATGCTGGTTTTACTTTCATTGGATTAGGTATTGAACTGGCCTGGTATCTACTTAGTATATTTACCACCTAAAAACCACAGTAATAACGTTTCATTCTTTACAAATTCTTTGCTTTTTCAAACGACATAGTGGTAGGTGGGCAGAGGCCAGGCGGGCACAGATGCCGAGGTAGGCAGAAGCGAAAGGTAAATGTGAGCAGAGGAAATAAGGGCTGGATGTTGAGGCTGGGGTTTGTTTAACCCGCACCAATAAATAGTATATTTTAGTAATGATTTTTAAGGATTGTGATGTTTTATCAAAAAACCTAAATTTATTTAGCACAAAACTGATTTAAAACACCAGTGAAATATATCACCATATAGCAATTTTCGTTAAGTATAGATTTAAACTGAAGAAACTAAGAAAACTATTTTTTTTTTTAATTTTATAATTTTGAGCTATCATGCCCACAGTAAAAATACTTATTCTGAACCAGTCTATAAAAAAACTCTTAACCCGTTCCCGTGAAGGCCTTTTCCCCCGCTACAACTGTGAAACTTTCGTAGGACAAAGGTAAAAAAACCTTTGTCTCACGGTGGTGGTATTTTCGTATGACAAATGTGGTACGTAAACCTTAACGCGGTAAGCTCTTCGCATGACTTAGGTTTTACTTCTGTTATACATAATTTTTTGTGCGCGAATAGTGCCCAGTGAGCGAGCAAATTGAAATGGCTAAAGCTGTACGGTAGCAATATGCAAATTTTTGCAACATGAAATATCTTACGTAATACACTCTATCCCTGACAAAAATCTGCATATTACTACCGTATCCCTTTAACCATTTCAATTTGCTCGCTCACTGGACACTACACGCGCAAAAAATTAGATATGACGGAAGTATGACATAGGTCGTACGAAGGTTTCACGGTTGTATTGGAGGAAAAGGCAATTACGGGAACGGGTTAAAAAACAAACATTAATTATAAAATCTTCTTTTAGAAAATTTAATTTTGTTTTTTGCTATTTATTTGGTACTTATTAAACATTTTATAAAATTTTGGGGTTGTTCATTAAATTACTAAAATACTCGTTCCTTTTTTAATTTTTCCTCAATCTTTTCCTTGGACCATTGATGATAATAAACGAGGTTGTATTCTTCTTCATTTTCCACGGTCTTTCGGCAGTAGAGGGCGTCATCAGGATCCAAACCGTCGATTTGGTTGTACGCCAATGTGATTTGACTTTTTTCCTGATAGTAATGCCAGTTTATTCGCAGTTTGTGACGATAGATTGTCTTCCGCCATTCTGGATGATCCCTGAGATAATAAAAGTCAGTAAAATATTATTATAAATAGATCTCCAATTTTTGAGCAAAATTTTGTTTTCGTTAAATCATTTGTCGATTCCAGAAAACATTTTTCCTATGCTGAGGAAAATGCATTCTACAATTAGAGTTAAGGTCAAGAAAACGACCGAAGGTTACACAGAATTTGACAATCACAATATCTTTATCTTACTTTAATAATAATTATTAGCATTAATAAAATTTGCTGTTGACAATTTTTTTCGGTGCTGAAATTAGTTCCTATAATTCAACAAATTTTAGTGGCTGTTTTTGACGAAATTTACCAGATTTACCTGAAATTTAGTAAAGCAATATAGCCATTGTCAAATAATTTCGAAATTATATTTTTTGTCTCTAATATCGATTGTAGATCTATTAATCCCATTCATTGGTTTGAAAATAAAATAAACACATACTCCTCAATGTAAAAAATTGTTCTTACTCATACCTTAACCTTGTTTGTAAAGCACTTTCTTAAAGTAAGTTAGTATTCTATTTAGAAAACATTTAAATTCTTTATACAATTTTTTGTGCGAGATTAAGAATAGTATTTTTTAAACTTATTTAATGGATTAAGCAGGCAAACAATGTCAATTTTTAAACATTATTTCGCAAATAAATTGATCAGGTTTAAAAACTGAGAGACCCCACCTGCTTCATTTTTAAAATTTAATTTCCTTTAATCAAAATTTTCCTTATTAAAAATATTTTTTGCTTACACGGGAGATTGTAACAAACTACCAGTAAAAACTTCAATTAAAAAATATAATAACAATTTCCGCTAAATTTCACGGCCACTCCACCAACCCATTTTCGGTAGCAGCAAAATCGAATACTCTTCCCCAATCCAATCTCCAATCACAATGAAGATAGAGTAATTTTCGGTAGGAATTATTTTGATCATCTTCTCACCTAATAGCGACTTTGCTTTTGTTGGTTTTTTAATGCAGCCTTTATACCTAATAGCGACTTTAATGCACGGTGAACCCGCTCTTAAAAACTGTTTAACTTATTTTTATGTCATTTCTGCCAAATATAATGAACACCCATTTAACATTTGAACGTAGGTTTTTTTTAATGCAAAATCGACGCCACTGGCGCCTAGAATTTTCCGCTAACACCTAAAATTTTGGGCCTAGGCGCCAGCCTGGCGCCAAGATTTTTGGTTAAAAACGTATTTTTGGTAGGTTTTTAGTTAAATAGACAAAAAAGAAAACAAAATTTTCACGGTTTTATAAGACCTAAATTTCTAAAAAAATTTCTCGCCCTTCGCTTTGCTCAGCGCGTGATTGTTTTGAACTTATTTATGATTCATCCCTTTTTTCTTATGGAATTTAGGTAATAGTGCTAATTATTTATATTTTTAACTTTAAGAAATGTCATTCAAAGCAAAAATCTTGAAAAAAGCTAAATAATAAAGTTTAGTTTTGATCAAAACCTAATATTAACCTCTTATAAAATCATTATTTGCTGGGTTATTTGCAAGAATTTTTTTACAATGATACCTCAATTAACCCGCACTCAATTTTGTCATTAGGGAGAAGGAGAAGGGTCTTTCCCTCGTTTGCTGAAAATATGTTGTCCAGCATAAATATGTCTATGTTAATTTTTTACTAATTTCAACCCCTTTATGATGCTCCTTGAACTATAAGCTAATAATATCTTATATACCCCAATCTTTTTTGTGATTGGAGAGGAAGGAAGGTCTTTCCGTCTTTGGTAAAAATATGTTGTCCAGTATAAAGATGTCCATGTTATTTTTTAAAATTTCAACCCATATATAACATTCTCCACAGTGTAAACTTTGCAATGATACCTTATTTAGCCCAATCCGTTTTGTGGTTGGGGAGAAGAGCCCCGCTTTTGGTCAAAATGCGTTGTCCAGCATAAAAATGTCCTTGTTATTTATTTTTTGAAACATTCAACCCTTTATGACATTCCTTGAAACTTAAGCTTTGCAATGATATCTCATTTAGCCCAATCCGTTTCGTGATTAAGGAGAAAGTTCATTTCCCCTTTTAGTGAAAAAACCCCGATCATTTTGCTAGTTGGGGAAGAAGGTTGTTTCCCTTTGTAGTGAAAAAACGTTGTCCAGCATTAAGATGTCCATGCTAATCTTACCAAAAAAACATGACACTTTGGTTTTACATTGGCTAATTACTTTTATCAATAAGTTCGAGCCAATTTTAAGACAAAAAAATTTTTCAATTTCCAAAATCCATAAGTTTTCTTCCTCCTTTTGTGAAAATGTTTTGTCCACGCTAAAGATGTCCATGCAAAATTTTTCTAAATTTCAACCCCTTTACGACACTCCTCGGACTGTAAGCTTTGCAATGATGTCTCATTTAGCCCAATCGTATTCGTGGTTGGGGAGCAAGGTAATTCCCTTCTTTAGTGAAAAAAACGCTGTCCAGTATAAAGATGTCTATGTTTTTTTTTCCAAAAAACATGATATTCTGGCTTTACATTGGCTAATTACTCTTATCAATAAGTTTGAGCCAATTCAAAAAAAAATGATTTTTACTTCTAAAATCCATAGGGTCCCATAAAATCCCTCTGGTGTAAATGCGTTGTCCAGTCTAAAGATGACAAAGATGTCCACGTAAATTTTTTTAAAATTTAAACCCCCTTACGACATTCCGCACGCACGCACGCACGCACGCCCGCACGCACGCACGCACGCGCACACACACACACACACACACACACACACACACACACACACACACACACACACACACACACACACACACACACACACACACACACACACACACACACACACACACACACACACACACACACACACACACAACAAAACTATGCCAGCCAAGCCAACTCTAATTTAGTTGATGATTTTGAGAGTCAGTGTCAATGTTTTTTTTGCTAAATTGTAATTTTTTTGACAAAATTTAATGCATTTAGAGTTGAGCATTGAAATATGCAAAAAAGTTAGTTTTTTTAATTTTTAATGCATAAGGGAAAAGAAAAAAATTGGCTACATAATGATCTATCAATATACATTATATATATATATATATATATATATATATATATATATATATATATATATATATATATATATATATATATATATATATATATATATTACCAAAAAACTATTATATTAGCCCTATGTGTTATATAAATATATACCGAAAAACTATTATATTAGCCCTATGTGTTGATATAAAAAAATTTTTTTTGTTATTGGCGCCAAGAATTCTCTGCTGGTGCCTAAAATTTGGAGGCTAGGAACCCGCTGGCGCCTAGGCGCTGGTGAAAAAAACCCAGAATGAACACTAACTTCTTAACAATTTAATCAAGATATGATTTTAAAAAACAAAAATTACAAGTAGAAGTAGTTAATAGTCCAATGCTTACTTAAGAACATCCTGAAAACTGTCGTTGGATATAATGGTGCCGGCTTGTTCGTGAGCGTGGCGAACGATGTACAAATCATCGTATGAGTGGACGCCTCGGGGTCGGGGGGTGGGTACGCCGGGCTGGGGGCGAGTCACGGGAGGCAGAGGCCGCGTGGAAGTGTACGCCAGTAAATCTAAACTTTCCAACTCGTCCAAAATCTCAGGGTGCACGACGTCCACGTGGGTTTTGTAGGTGTTGGGAATGAATGCAGACACGGGATGCCCTCTGGATCAAGGGTTTAGTCCCCAGTCAACACGCACAAAACACTATATTTTTCTTTATTTCTTTAAAAAATTAAACAAAAAGAAATGGGAAAAAAATAAACACTAAAATGCAAAATGTTGTACTTTAGTAAAAAACAGTTTGTACTTTTTGTCATAATACATTCATAATCACTAATTTCGCTGGTGATTTATTTTTTAAAAAATAAAATGATATTTGCGATATTTTTGTTTTTTAACTTAGACGTCACATTCTTACAAAAAAATACAAATCTGAAAATTTCCGAGAACATAAAATTGTTTTTAAAAAAATGTATGGCAGTGCGGGTTTTATTTATTCGTTTGCACAAAATTTAAAGTAATCGTCACTCGTTTTTTTAAATTTTGAAAGAAAAATAAGTAAAAAATGCTATTGTAAGTAAAAAAAACGTTTTATTGCATTTTTTTAAAGTTTCAGAACTAAAACCCTCATTTAAACTCAAAATTATAGTTTAGACTTTGGCAGAAGTTAAAAATTTATAAAAAAAAGATATTATCAAAAATATATAATATACCGAAAAAAAAAATGTGCAACTCCTATATAAAAAAAGTACAGAAAAGGTGGCCTTTATAATGAGCCTTTCCATTTAAATGACACTCTCCACTATAATGGCATAGTAGCCCTTTTAATTCGGCGAGTTAAAATGGAGAGGAAGCTATTATAATAGCCATTTATTGACTTAATTTTACTTCATATATACTCACATTCACAAGTCTAATACTGTCCGGGCCGCACGAGTTTCTGCGTGTTGGACAGTATTAAACCAACACGAAGAAACTCGTGCGGCCCGGACAGTATTAGACTTGTGAGTATATATGAAGTAAAATTAAGTCAATAAATGGCTATTATAATAGCTTCCTCTCCATTTTAACTCGCCGAATTAAAATGGCTACTATGCCATTATAGTGGAGAGTGTCATTTAAATGGAGAGGCTCATTATAAAGGCCACCTTTTCTGTACTTTTTTTTATAGGAGTTGCACATTTTTCGGTATATTATATATTTTTGATATTATTAGCTAACTTTAGAAGTAACAATAAGCAACTAAAAAACCAGAGGAGTTAAAAAATCGGTGGATGCGAATGTACAAAATAGTTTTAATATGTGCAAATCAAATCACTAGTAATGGGTAGAAACAACAATGAATAGGACTATATTCAAAAGATCTTGGTTAAATTATAAAGCAAAATAATGTGCGTTTACTTGTTAAAAGGGACTGATCCCTAAGTTATACCTTTCCAGAAAGTACTGTATGCACAAGACGATCCCTCGACACGAGACGCGATGTCTCCTGTAGCCCGAATGAGTTCTGGCTACGTTGGCAGCATCGATCACCACAGCTCTAGGCAGCAGTTCATGAAGATTTTCTGGAATTTTATAATTCACCAGGCGCCCCCTTCCGTACCGTTCTCCTCGTCTATCACAGCGGGCGCGGGCTTTTTCATTTGCATAGCATTTCGATATTTAATAATCGCAATGTTTATAAAACTTGTTAAATTAAACAAGAAATTGTGAATAAACATGGTGGATACTAAATTAATCGCACATTATTCTAAATCAATGGAAATTTTTTATGAGTTGAGCAAAAAAAGCTTAACATAATATTATTTGTTTACGCACTATTAATATTGCGGAAAATTCTCGTATTTAAGGTCGTATTAAGCGTTTGATTGAATAATTTTCATCTTGTTGGATGGAAGGGTGCAAAATTACAGATTCAATCTATTAACGTTGTAACATTTACAGAAAATAAATAAGGGTTTTCTTAAAGGTGCGGTGCGGAGTCAAACTTTTTGTCTTCGATTTTGATAATTTTTGTGAAAACTTATCCCTGCCCCCAATAGCCCCCAAAATTTTTTCAACAAAATATCTACAGTGGTTCAGGAGTTATGACTCCCCAAAAATGGCATTTTTCGACAATTCTGTACGTGACAGATTGCTCAATGGGTATAACGATTTACGTTACAAATTATGCACTCAAAAAAGCGGCTACTTTCTACTTTAATTTGATACCTTGATCGTTAAGATTGGTGCAATATTTGTCAAAATATTGCGTTTCCCGTACAAAAAACCCGCAACTTTTTCGTTAAAAACACCAAACGACGGCAGTGATTTTGTAAAGTTTGCCGAACCTTTCTTTCCTTCACTTCGTGTTTTTAGCGAAAAAATCGAGGGTTTTTTGTACGAAAAACGCAATATCTCGACAAATACTGCACCAATCTTAACGATCAAGGTATCAAATTAAAGTAGAAAATAGCAACTTTCTTGAGTATATAATTTGTAATTTAAAACTTTATACCTATTGAGCAATTCTTTACGCACAGACAGACCTGTGCACTGCCCCCCCGGGGTTAAAACGGGGGGGGGCAATTCCAAAACGGGGGGGGGGCACGGGGGAGGGGGGCAACTTTTTTGAAACGGGTGGGGGGAGCAATAAAACGGGGGCAAGCAGGGGGGAAAGAAAA
Organism: Microlaimidae sp. YZB2_3; assembly: GCA_030248175.1. Taxonomy (NCBI): domain Eukaryota; kingdom Metazoa; phylum Nematoda; class Chromadorea; order Desmodorida; family Microlaimidae; species Microlaimidae sp. YZB2_3. Next base: position 6,375 of record JASAMX010013377.1, on the reverse strand, counting down.
AAAAGAGAAAAAAAGGAGAAAAAAAGAGAAAAAAAGAAGGGAAAAGGGAAAAAAGGGACAAAAAAAGCGGAAATAAGGTAAAAATAGGTCTAAAATGGCTTAAAATACATTGAAATAGGCTAAAAACTGCAAAAAATTCGCGATGATGGCGTCATCATAGGTCAAAAATGGCGTCATATTTTTAGGGTACTTTTTCATTTTTTGGGGGGGGGGGGGGGCAATAAAACGAAGGGGGGGGCAAATCCTCCAATAAAACGGGGGGGGGCATTTTCAGACCGTGCACAGGTCTGCAGAATTGTCAAAAAACGCCATTTTTGGGGGGTCATACATAACTCCTGAACCACTGGAGATATTTTGTTGAAATACAATTTTGTGGGCTATTGGGGGCAGGGATAAGGTTTTCACAAAAAATTAACAAAATCGGAAACAAAAAGTTTGACTCCGCAGTCCGCACTGCACCTTTAAGAGAATTATCTTTTTTAATTCCAAAATTATTTTTACGATGTTTTAAAGCACAACCTAGCCCAAACCATACATGGGCACGGGGGGGGGGGGTTGGGGGGTTAACCCCCACAAATTCTGAGGAGGGGGGTTTAACCCCCCACTCAGAAGTGGGGGGAGGAGAAAAAGTTAACCCCCCAATTTTGAAAAAATGAAAAAAAAAAGTGTTTAAAATGACTTCTAACTGCTTCCAAACTTAAGTTTTGAGGTCAAAATAAATGTTTTAAGCAATAAAAAGCTCAAAAATGCTATAAAAAGGGTTTTTTGACCTAAAATTAGCGTTTTTTTGCTATTTTTCCTTCAAAATCGAAAAACAATATGGGTAAAATGCACTCCAGAAAAAAAACGATATGTGTATTTTGCGTTTCTCGGATTTTAACCCCCCCTACTCCGGACCAACTTGCCCAAGTATGGCCCAAACGGTACTATTTTTATATTAGTTTACAATACAAATTTTTTTAAGTAAGCGCCAGCGCCCAATCAAACAACCTCTGCTGGGAGTGAGAGCTTTTGTGGTTGGGACTGGTGGTCGTTGGATGCGGCGGCGGTTTTCGTGGTTCATCACCAAAAAACTCCTCAATTACAAATTTGGGACCATCAGTCGACGGTTTTGCTTCCGTGTATCCAGCTGCCATGGGAAAAAGATCTGAACATAAGCACTGGTCTGGCGTAATAATGAAAATATAATAACATAATCATTGTAACGTCAGGATTTTAAAGATCCACACTCAAAACGTCATAGTATTCGTGATCACGTCATATATGTTTTGCTCTGTGGGAATGGTTGTGGGAGGAGCTGTTAAAATCACTATTAGCCAATTAACGCTTGGGAAAAAATTGGATCTCGAACGGATAAAATATCTCCAATTTTCCCAAGCCCTAATTGGCTAAAAATGATTCTATGAGGTAATAACTCTGTGAAGGTCTTTAACACTAAGCAATTTCCTTTTAAATGGAGGGGGGTTGACCAGACCTGTGCACTGCCCCCCCCCCCGGGGTTTAAACGGGTGGGGGGGGGGCAATTCCAAAACGGGGGGGGGGGGTCTCGGGGGAGGCAACTTTTTTGTAACGGGGAGGGGGCAATAAAACGGGGGGGGGGCCAGCAGGGGGGGGAAAGAAAAAAAAGAGAAAAAAAGGAGAAAAAAAGAGAAAAAAAGAAGGGAAAAGAGAAAAAAGGGACAAAAAAAGCGAAAACAAGGTAAAAATAGCTTTAAAATGGCTTAAAATACATTGAAATAGGTTAAAAACTGCAAAAAAATTGCAATGATGGCGTCATCATAGGTCAAAAATGGCGTCACAATTTTAGGGTACTTTTTCGTTTTTTGGCGGGGAGGGGCAATAAAACGGGAGGGGGGAGGGCAAATCGTCCAATAAAACGGGGGGGGGCATTTCCAGACCGTGTACAGGTCTAGGTTGACTATCGTGGTTTTTATATTACCATCCACTTAGAATGGTTATAATAACAATAACATGTAGCATGGTTTAAATAATAACAGCTTAAATAAAATAAGTATGGTAGACCTGTGCACTGGTAGACGGGGTCTACCTCCCCTAGAGCCAAAATTTCGGACCCCCCTAGAAAAAATCCAGGGCCCCCCTTCCCCTCCAAAGCTCTAGAACGGTCCGACCTGACCCACCCCCTGCCTAGCGAGGCTGACCCCCCTCCCCCCTCTCATCAAATCAATCAATTTGGAAGTATAATTTTTTATTTACTATCAAAAACATAATTTTTTAGCTCAAAAAAGTGTTTAAATACACTTTTTAGGCCTAAATAGGCTGTTTTTCTTTATAAAATTCAATATTAGACCTAAAAACACTAAATGTATTGATTTAAAAAAACTTTGTTGAAGTCGACCACCCTAAAAAGCCAGGGGGATCCGGACCCTTTTGGACCCCCTCTAAAAAATTTTGTCCTTCCACCCGGGGGTGGACCCATCCAGCGGACTTGACCAAAAACATCTATGGGGGGCAAGCAGGGAAGAAAAAAAAAAGAGAAAAAAGAGAAGAGAAAAAAAAGAAAGGAAAAAGGGACAAAAAAGCGAAAATAAGGTAAAAATATGTCTAAAATGGCTTATAATGCATTGAAATAGGCTAAAAATTGCAAAAAATTCGCGGTAATGGCGTCATTATAAGTCGAAAATGGCGCCATAATTTTGGGGTACCTTTTCATTTTTTGGCGAGGGGGGGGCAATAAGACAGGGGGGAAAATCTTCCAATAAAGCGGGGGAGGGGGCATTTCCAGTCCGTGAACAGGTCTGGTATAATTACAAAAATAAATTATTTTTAGCAGATGTGGATTTTAGTTAGGTACTGATCAAGTTTTCATTTAGTTTTCAAGATTGCATGCAAAGCCTGCCCTTTTGCCGTCGATCAAAAAGGCTGAGAATGTCTATCATAAAGGTGTAATTACATTGGAATATTCACAGCCCATAAAATTTTTTTAGCAACTATGGGGAAAAAACCGATTCCACAACTTAGTTGCCCATGTGTACGTAACAAAACTAAAACTCTACTAAACCTCTACTAAACCTAACATTTAGCGTCTCATAAACAAACTGCCCTGGGTAGTAAATAATTGGCAGTCCATTGAGCAAGAAATAAGTCAGGTGCATTAAACACAACTCTGACAAATTACTGTTTTATAAATTTTACCTAACCTTTGTTAATTTTTACAGCCTTTCAAACGGAGCTGGTGCTCTCTCTGTTTTACATCTAGAAGTCCAGACCATGGTATTAGTGGAAGGTAGGAACTACATTACTACAACATTACACTTACAAAAAAGTCTAATCTTTAGAGACTGTTGGTTAACCGTAAGTAAAATAAATGATTTTATAAAATATTCATTAATTCATAGTTGTATATACCAGATTTAAGGTTTTGTTAAATAGAAAATATCTTGCATTGCATTAAAACATAAAAGTTTATTTTGTTTAAACAGGATAAATCTAATTTTGAATAGAAAAATTCAAATTCAAGTACAAAAGAACGAATATAAATGTTTTTTTTCAAATTATCTTTAACTTAAGTGTAAAAATGTTCAAAATCATTTTGAACGCGTTTTGATGCTAAAAAAGTTTTGTTTTTGTTAGCGTTTCTACAGTAGCAGTGCAAACGCATTCTGGTACAAGTGCTAAACGCGTCCCAATTAGGGATGCCTACTAACTAGGATTATACTATAGGGTATCTGACTTAATTTCGGCCAGGCCTTAATTTCGGCCACCAATTTAGGGTGTTAGAAAATTGGTTTATTTTTAAAACACTAAATAACTAGCACAAAAGTAACTGGATTAATGTTGAATAACGTGTTTTTGCAAAAGTTTTTTGTTTGTTATTCTACATTATCAACATTTTCATACAAAAAGTGGATTTTTTGTGATTTTCTTAATTTTTGCTTTGTTTAAACTGCATCAAATTTAGAACAAAGCAATATATAACCTTAAAATATCTTCTATTTAAGGCTCAAAGTTGCTAATTTTCAAGTTTTGATATTTTCTTCAAAATCTCTTTGCAATGTGTTTAATTAACTGCGTCTTTTAAGATTCCGTTAATTTCGGCCACCTTAAAATTTAGGTGAAAGAACCTGCCGTTTTTTGCTGTTTTTAAATATCATCGTACTGCCGTATTTATAAAGATTTTTTTTGCTCGTTTCGACTTTTTTTTTGACGTTTTTTAAGCCAAAAATAAAAATTGAAAAAAAATACAAGTTATGAAAACTTGTTTTTTTAAGGTTTTAACATAAATATTTAAAGTCTTGCTAATAACTATTAAAGTTTGCAAACGGGAAAAAATTAAGTTATATGTACCAAGAAAAATACCTAAGGATACACTTGCAACCTTTAGAAAATTTTATTGTTTGTTTTGGCAATAGTTATAGCCAGTTTGTGTCAGTTTTTTGAAGTATTGGATTTATTGGAGTGTTGTTGATGTGGTTTGTGACTGTGTTTATGTGGATTTGTTGTTTTAGTGCTTTGTAGGTTTTGTTGTGTATGTCTGTTGGAATGTTTATTGTGTAGTTGTTGTTGTGAAATATTGTTTGCTTTTTGAGCCTGCTGGGTGAAGGTTGTTGTGTTAAATAGTTGAGTGGATTATCTGTGTACATGGCTGCCAATTTTGCTTGTTTTGTGTGGAGTTGAATGTGTGTTGCTATTGGGAGGACTTTAGCTTCTGTGTGAATGATGTTTGTGTTTGTGTCTGTGGTGTGCCCTGTTGCGACCCTGAGAGCTGTGTTTTGTATTGTTTGTAATTTGTTAATTTGTGTGTGTGATGTTGTGGGGCCCCAGATTGTGCTAGCATACTCGATTATTGGTCAACTGATGGCCTTGTATGTGTGTGTGAGTCTTTCTTTTGGTTTGCCCCACGATGTTGCTGTGAGTGCGTTTATGATTTTGAGTGTTTTGCATGCTTTGTTGTGTGTATTTGCGATGTGTGTGTTGAATGTAAGCTTGGGGTCAAACGTGAGCCCCAAGATTTTTGGGTTTTTGGCTGTAATGAGTGTTGTTTTGTTTATTTGTAGTGATAATTGTGTTTTGTACTCTGCAGGGTCTGGTGTAAATAGTGTGGATGTTGTTTTGCTTGCATTTAATGTGGGTTGGTTGTCTGTCCATGTTTGTATTGCGTGTAGGTATGGCTATATTTGTTGTTGTGCTATGTTGTGGTTTGGGTGTGATGCATATATTGTAATGTCGTCTGCATATTTTATGTGTACGATTGGTGGTGGGGTTGGAATGTCTGCAGTGTAGATGTTGAATAGTGTGGGTGATAGACAGGATTGCTAGCGGTCTGGCGCAAAATTCAGTAAGTGAAAAAAAAACAGAAGTTTTAAAAAACGCATGAATACAAATGCACCATAATACAATTGAATTTGATTTCAAGGATTTTCTTAGGCTTAGGAACACTAAATATGACTAAAAATATGTTTAAATCAGCTTTTTAAATAAAACAAATTTGTTATCCATATTTTAATTTTTGATGGTCCTTGCGACTATTGAATTTATAACTTTTTTTGTAAGTTTTTGTTTTCTCCAGACAATGTTAAGTTTTTCTTAACACTAAAAATTGTGTATCCAAAAATAGTCATTTTGTCTATACTTTAACCTAATTATCTAAGATCGCATTTTAATCACGTTTTAAAGTTTAAAATTGAGATTTCCAGGTCAAAACCGACGTTACAGTATTTGTTAAGTGGAATACTCTGAACTATTAATGGGACGCGTTTGGTACCTGTATTTTTCGTGTTGTACTTTTCGACTCCCGGAACCATCGTCTCGCGTTCTTACAGTCGGACATTATCTTGCGTTATATTGTTAGTGATCTTAGAATATTTTTTAGGTATAACGTCAATTTTACGCGAGTAGGGCTTTTCAAAATGCATGCGAGAATACGGATAACACAAAATATACAAGAGATAGAAAGGAGACCACAAAAAAGCAATTTTCAAACTCAGATCTGTGCATCTTTTTCTTGGTATTTAAGATACCAAAAAAACACTATAAAATAGAAATTAACCCGCTAACCCGTTGATAGCCTTTCTCTAAGCCAGGTTACCGCGGTAAAACAGCGGTGGTACGTTTATCTACCTTTTGTGATATGTAAACTTCACCTGGATTAAACTCTACGTATCACCTAGATCGTATATAAGTAGTACGTAATACTTTACGTGCGATTAGTGTACAGGGAGCGAGCAAATTTAAATTGTTGATTCTGGTACGGAGGTACGACCTAGGTGATGGTGCGAAGGTCTCATGATGATAACTGGGGAAAGGTGATTCAGAATATTTTTGAGACTCACAAGTCTAATAAAGTAATTTATTGATTTTTGGATTATTGGGGGCGGAATTTTGTTAAGAGGAATGGGTCTATATTAGTGATCGACC